>NW_026470799.1:0-11295 GCF_026875155.1 Cherax quadricarinatus | reverse complement strand
TACGTATAGTAGCAAAATGTTTCATCCCAATTTCACTAAATGAGGTTGAATCAGGCAGTCTGTTGCCAGTTTGATTTACGGTTTGCTTTTCACTGTGGCTAAATTATTGGGGCAAAAAAAGTACATCTCAGCCACAGTTGTCTCCTTTCCACATGTGCCGTGGTTTGGGAAAAGTTTGTTTTTCCCCAAGGCGTACTTGTATATGTGTTGCTTTCCCCTGACAATAATTTCCTCGGGGGGTTCCCTAAAAAAATAACCGAAACATTAGTTCACTGGCATTTTTCCCCCGTGTAACAAGGTGTATTCCCATTTTTTATTTTTTATTTATTTATTAAAAATTTGGCAAACATACGAGGTACAAAAATACAGTAAGAGCAGCAGGGGCCAAAGCCATATACTATGCATGCATTAGGGGCTGGTTTAAAAATTAACTTAAGATTAACTAAGCAAAGAAATAGTGATAAAAACATTAATGTAAAAGAAAACATAAAGCACAAGTGAGATTACAAACAGGTCTTTGGGTTTGGCATTGTTGTACATTGTCGATGGAGTATTTTTTTGGTAGTGTTTTTAAAAAAAATTAATAAAGTTAGTTGGGTTTTAAGGGTTTTAAAATTTTTGTGATAAATTTGGGAAACTTTTTAAGTATACAATTTTAAGGTTCGTTACAGTATTATTGGTTTTGGGTAAGTAAGTGATCTTTGAAAAGAGACTTGTTTTTAAACGGTAGGTTTTTTTTTTTTTTTTCGGTTTGAATTCCGGTTTTGGGGCCTTTTATGTGCTTGGTTTTTGATGTGTGGATGGACACGGGGAAAAATAAAAGGTGATCGTGCCTTGTTTTATGGTATGTGTTCTTTGGGGTTTGGCAAGGGGAATTTTTGGGGGGGGGGTTAATATTAGGCTTTATCAAACTGGTGGGGTTTTTTGGAACAAAATTGACGTTTCTGCCAATCCCAATGTGATTGCTGGTGGGTATGGACATACAGGGTTGTGGTTGTGGAGAGTGGTTTTGGAGGTGGTGTGGTGGGTGGGGGGGGATGTGGCCTTTTTGCTTTTCAGCTGGGCGCAGTGGGGTGGGAGCAGGCCCACTGCTGGGGCCTCACGGCCACCCCCATACCCCCCCTCAATTTTTCCCTCCCAATTGCAAAACTACATCGTCATTTTTTACTGTCGTTCCCGTTGTACAGCCACGGGGTGTACTCGAGTGTACTCCTTCCCCTTGGGAAAAGCTTTTGGGACACTAACAGAGCGCATAATCGTCGTTTAAAACTGACACTTATTGGGAAAATTGCATTTCCTATACTACGGAATAGTTTCAAGAGCTTGTTTTATATTACTTTCATTCCCCAATGTTCCATCGGGTCTGGGATTGGGAAAACGGGGTTTTCCCTTTTGTTTTTGGTACACTGAACGTGAACGGACCCCCCCGCAGCAGAGGGGGAAGGCGTGGATGTCTGGGTTTTCCTTTATTCCCAAATTTGGTCATTATTTCGGTCAAAACCTCACCAAAAACCTTGAAACTCGTCTTCATGGGACTTCCATCTGTATGAGAACGGCCCTGGGAAACAAAGTGTCCCAATTCCCAAATGGGGAGCTTCTTACAGCGAGGCAGGGGGTGAAAAGGTTACAAAAGGGCATTCCCACAATGCGCCAGGGGTCCCGTTTTTTTTTCTCTGTGCACACCGCCACCAAACCCATTCTTCAATCTGGGCCTACCACCATTTCCCAGAGATTTAAGGCGCTAAAATTTTATGCGTACTAGTACGTATGGCACGGGCGGTAACCCTACTGTACACCCAAAAACCCTAAAAGGGTTAACCCCTAATGTGCAGCCTGATTTTTTCCCCCACAAACCCCCAAAACCCTCTATAATCTATCAGTTTAAATTCCTAGAAAGTCCAATTACCCTCTCAATCGAATTTCTAATGCAACACTCCAGCCCCAGGAGATGAAACCCCTCCCTTCAACAATCACTTTTCCCTAAAATAGGTCCCGTTTCCAATGAATGGGATTGCAAGTTTGCAGTACCCTTTTAGGTGTTTTCCCCAAGGCAGGGTGGCCCCCAAAAAAAAAAATTCCCTCATCATTCACTCCATGCTGTCTGCCAGAGGGGGGCTTCACACTACAGTTTTAAAACGAACAGTAACACCCCTCCTTCAAGTGTAATTCTGTACTTCCCTTCCCCCGGGATCAATCCGGCTGCTGGTTTCCCGAATCCCTTCATAAGGACTTTCCACCTCCAACAACTAAAGTATTAAAAACCATTTGTTTCCATTCATCCTATAAAACGCTGGAAGTCTAAGCCTCGCACACAAAACCTCTTTAAAAACCCAACCCCTCCAACCCTTCCTAGGCCGCCCCCTCCCCCACCTTCCCCCCACTCAGATTTATACACTTTCGAATCATTCTGTTTTCTTCCATTCTCTCTACATGTTCAAAACCCCCTAAAACCCGCCCTCAGCCCCTGGATAGTAGTTTTGGAAATTCCCACCCCCAAAATTTCCAAATACAAATTCTTGTTTTATAGTCCACCACACATTGCCCTCAACATGACTCTCCATTGCCTCCAGCTTTCGCGAAACATTCATCACCCACGCTTACCCCCAATTTTGAGCGTTGGTAAAAAACTTTATCTCATACTTTTCCTTTTTCTGCTTCCACAGGCAAAGTTTTTTGTCTCCACAGACTCATCAATTCTGTGATTCACCCATCCTTCATAGCCCCCATCGGCTGACACGCCACCCCTAAAATCTGAAACATTCCCCTCATACTCTCTCCCCCAAAATCTGATATAAATTTCTTTCGATCTAATTTTTTGACCTCATAACCTTATCTTTTTATTTTCATTTTTAATTTTCTCTTTCCCTATTTCCCCAAATTTCCCTCCCCCAATCTCTGAATTCTCTTCAAAATCCCCCAAGAGCCCGTGTCATCAGAAAAGACAATGTGACAATCCCACTTCGTGTTTATTTTTTTATTTTTTAACTCCCCCTTTGCAAGACCCTCGCATTCATTTCTTACAACCCCTCTAAAAAATTATTGAAAACCACGGTGACATCAAATCCTTTTTAAGGCCTACTTTTTCTGGGAAATTTTAATCTCCCTCTCTCCTACATATTTAAAACCTAAGCCTCACACCCTTGTAAAATCTTTTCATGTTTTCAGTAACCTACCTCCTGTACCATACCCTGCAACATCTGCCACACTGCCACCCTATCCACCCTGTCTTTCCTTTTTCTAACCCATAATGCCAAAAAAAACCCTTTACCCCTTTTTCTAATGTGTTCACCTAATTTTTACTGTACACATTTGGGGTCTCACAACCCCTACCTTCCTAAAGCCTCCTTGTTCACAGCTACCCTACTCTCCGTTTTACTTTAATTCTTTCAAAAAAAAACTTAAAATACACTTTACCGGTATACTCAACGACTTATTTCCAAATTTTTTGCACTCTTTTTTGCCCCCTTTGCCTTTAACAAAAAAACTTGCTGCTCCTGAATCCCCGGGTTACCTTACCCTTTCCTATTATTAAAAAAAAGGCACCCCACTCCAAGACTATATCCCCCTACTGCTTTTAATATTTCTTTTTTTCCCCCATAAACCCCAGCGCCTTACCCCATTACATTCACCAAAGCCTCTGAACTTCCCCCACACTCCAAGGGCCTTTTCCTCCCCCTACAAGATGTTATTCCTCCTTGCCCTTTTCACGAAACCCAAGTTTCCCCTATCTTCATCAAATTTAAAAATTTCCCAAAATATTCCCCCCATTTTCCTGAATCTCAAACTCTTCTTTTACCCCTTTTCGGGTTTCTGATGTACTATAAGTTTATGCCCAAAGGTTATTGGGGTATAGACCCAAAATTTTCTAGCACCCTCAAATTTAGCAAGAGAAAGCGGGAAAGGGCCTACATATGAAAGAATAGGTTTTTGGGGGTCAGTGAGCACAGTAAAAAAAAAAACCTGCAGCACACGTGCATGAGAAAAAAATTTTTGACCGTGTTTTTAGTTTAAAACAGCGACTTTGCACGTATTTTCGTATTGTTTTATGGTTGTTTTCTATTTTTCTTGGTCTCATTTTAAAAATGGAAAAGAATATTACAGAAACTGAGATGATTTTGTTTGGTTTCACAATAAAAAGTACTTTGAAAATTGAGCTCAAAGTTGCAGAAATGTAAATTTTTGCAAAATTTTAAAAAGTAAAAAAATCATGCTAATCGCCCAGTACAGTAAATGGGGTTAATATTCTTTCAAAAGTGCGCTGTTTTTATTTATACATTTTTTACACAAAGAGTATCTACATAACAGTAATTTTTCTATTTTTTGTGAAAATTTAAAAATTAAAAGTAAAAAGCAAAAAAAATGTAAGAGAGGCCGGGGGAAAGTGACTAATGAACAAAGAATTTTATTTTAGTGCCAGGAATGTCTTTCTTTTGTTTATCTGGCCCCTTTTGGAAATTGGATCTTTTGAAATTTGTGTGAAATTGGCAAATTGTTAATTTTGCCCATTACGGGATGTTGAAATAAATCAATAAAGTTTATTTCTAAAAGGTTTACAATGCGGGGGGTTTACATTTTTTGGGTTTGCGTGATTTACTTTTTGAAAAAAGATTACCTGCATTGCAGGCATTGGGCGGGCGATTAGATTAGTTCTTACCAAAAATATTTAAATTATGGGTAATTTGGTATTATGGTTTAGTGAAAAATCATAGTTTGTGGTTTGCAATGTAAAATGTTTTGTTTTGGCACAATCATAGTTTCTTACGGGAATTTTTACAGGAAAAATTATGATATTAGGTTTCTTTTTTTAAATTTTTAAAATTTCGTATTTCGTGTTTTTGTAAAAAGGGGGGAGTGAATTGAAAGTGTGAACCGCCGGTGGTTTTCATGTAGTTAGTTGACGGGGTGTTCGGGAAAGATTTTTTCTAAGGGTAGTTTAAGGTGATAATTTTCCTGCAGTTTTAGAGTTTTCAGGTGGGTGTTCCAGATTTTGGGGCCCTTGACATACTTGAATTTTTGAAAAGGTTTGTCGGACAGGGGGAATGTTTTTGAGATGTTTGTGTCTGGTGTTATGCCTGGGGTTCTGTCCGCTACAAGAAAGTTTTTTTAAGTCAAGGGTAACTTGGGAAATTTAAGGCCTGGATGTGATTGCCCAGTATAAGGTGGAGTTCTGAACGGGAGTAATTTTTAGATAAATGAATAGTGGGGGGGGGGTTTTGCCAAGGAGGGGATTTAGTGATTATTCTTACGGGGCTTTTTCGGGTTATTATTGGCTTTGGGTTTGTTCTGCAGTTGACCCCCAAGCACAAATAATAGGTGAGGTATGGATAAATGAGTAAGGTATAGTGGGGGGGGCAGTTTGGGGCAGTAGATTGTATCTTGGAGAGGACCCCAACCTTTTTGGATACTTTTTTTGTTATGGTTGGATATGGGGCGAAATTCGGGGTTTTTGTTGAGGTTGGGCCAAGAAATTTCCCCTCATTTGTCTGGAATTAGGGTGTTGCGATCAAATTTTAAAGTTGCAAAACACCTGCTTGTACTAAACATAATAAGTGGACCCCCGGTTAATGATATTTTTTCTTCCAGAAGTATGTTCAGGTCCCAGTCTGACCGAATTTGTTCCCAAAAGGAATATTGTGAAGTAGTTATCCTTTTTCAGACCCCCAACTACACGTCAAACCCCTTTACATAAATACATTACAAAATTGGTCGCTTTGGGGAGGTATCTTTAAAGGGGGGGGCCATGTATAGCAGGTTTTGTCAGTTTTAAAATGTAAGTTTTTTGGCGTAATCCAAGTCGATTTTTTGAGCAGCTCCTTTTTAACAATGGTGTTGAGGGTGGAAAAAGATTAGGGGAGAGATGGAAAGTTGTGTATCAGCAAAGGAAGGGGTTTCGGGTGTTGGGATACTTTTTGGAAGACATGATGAAAGGGGAAGAGCGGGGGCCCAAGGGAATTCCCTGCAGAACTCCAGTTCAAGGGCTTGTTGATGATGCTGTGTTTTAATGGTGCATACTGATCCCTATTAGTAAGGTGGGATTTGAAATATGCAAGTGAGGTTCTTATACAATAATGGTAAGTTTGTGGGTAGGAGCCGGGGTCTACTGTTCAAAAGCTTTTCATAGGAAAATAAAATCCTATGGAAATCCCTTTTTTCCAGTGCTGTGTAAAGCAGATCTAGCTTTTTTTGCAATTGCATGTTTGTGCTTTTATCTCCCTGATCCAAAATGGCGGGGTTGAGTTTTTTGTGCTGTTATAAATGAATATAGTCTCCTGTGCATGAATTTCTCAAAGATTTTTGATAGCAGGGAAATTTTTGATATTGGCCATGTTTTTTTACTTTGTGGGGTCACCCCCTTTTATGTATTGGTGTAACCCTTGCTGTCTTGAGAGTGTGGGAAAAGTGCTAGTTTTAAGGATTTGTTAAAAGTAAATTAGCATGCGAAAGGACAGGGCCGTCGTTATCAATAATGGTGAGACATAAAACAGTTTCCCCTGAGTTTTTTTTTAAGTGACTTTATAATTTGGTGACCTTCCGGGGCTCATTTGGTCAAGATAGAAGGGGAAATTTTGGGAAAATTCCCATCTAATCCCCCGGGATGGGTGTTTGGGACATGGGATTTTTCTGGGAAAAATTTCACCTTGGTGAGAAGAAGTCGTTTATCTTGTTAGCTTATCATGGGGTGCAGGGTTTCATTTGGTTTATTTTTAAAACAAAATTCTTGTTTTTTTTTCGTTTGTTGTCCCAGAACTGGGAAACTGTTTTCCAGGTTTTTTTTTATCCCTCTTTTGTCATAATTGTGGACAGTACGTTTTGGCTTTCTTTTTCTTTGGTGAGAAATGATGAATAGTGTTTAAGAAAACTTTGTGTATTAAGCCCCGTTTAATTGTTTTTCATATTGGGGGTTTCTTTCAATGGATTTAGAATTTCTGCTGGTTAGCCCTGGGAACCGAGCCCTTAAATTTTTGATCATTTATTTTTAGGACAATGTTTGTTGTACGTCTAAGTAATTTTAAAAGAAAAAATTTCTGTCCAATCTCAATCCATTGGCCCTTTGGGGAAAATTTTGTAGGCCAGTCAACAGTCTCTGGTCAGCTGTAACTTCCCTTTTCGAGGCCTCGTCATGGGTCTAAATGAAACTGTTGTATTACAGTGGTGGTTTACTAAAAGTTTGTTAAGGGAAGGTAGGGTAGTGGTCTTAGTGCTGGTCTGTGTTATCCCTGATTTAAGTGAGGTAGATATTTACCATATGTGGTCTATAATGGTTGCATTTTCTCGTGCCCCCCTGCCTTGGGGGGAACGGCCCGTGTGTTAATAATTAAAAAAAAGTAATAAGTGGTTTATAATGGGTACTTGTCTCATGGCCTGGTTGGTTTAGCTATTGTTGAATGAGAAGTATTTTTTTTTATAAACAATGGCCGATTCCCACCCAAAGGGAGGGTGGCCCCCAAAAAAAAAAAAATTTCACCAATTCACTCCATCACTGTCTTGCCAAAAGGGGGGGTTTACAATACAAATTTATAAAACTGCAAATTTAAAACCTTTGGGTTTCGGACGTATAGTATGCTTACGCGCAGGGGTTTTTTAGACTGTATCACAATTTTAGCCCCCTCAAAAACTCGTGGGAAAAAAGGTGGTAGGCCCACTGTGAGAGAATGGGTCGTGTGGTCGGTGTGCGCGGTAGAAAAAAAAAACTGGGACCCAGGGTGCATTTTGGGAACGCCCTCTTAGCAAAAATGTCCACCCCTCGCGGGTTTAAAAAGCTCCTCACTCCCCGGCGAAATTTGGGGCACTTTTATTCCCCCGGGTTTACCTGGAGTTTTTCGGGGGGAGTTTTTGGGGGTCAAAGCCCCGTGGCCCCGGTTTTGCCAGGCCTCCTGGTGGGGCGCTCCTGATCAACCAGGCTGTTGCTGTGGCGCACCAAACCAACGTACGAGCCACAGCCCCGGGGATCGGAACTGACTTTTGGTGCTTGTCCGTGCCAGCTTTAAGACTGCCAGGGGCTGTTGGTAATCCCCCTTATGGTGCTGGGGGGCAGTTGAACAGTTCGGGCCCCCGACACTTTTTGTATGGTCTCTTTTCGTGCTAGTGAAAACCCCCGCTTTTCATTGGGGGGGGGTTTCATCGTCTGCCCCCGTCTTTTGCTTCGTAGGGGGGTGATTTTCGGTGCAAGTTCGGTTCTATCCCTCTAGGATTTTCCGGGTATTAATAAGATCTCTCCTCCTGCGTTCCAGGGAAAAGGGTTTTGGAACCTCAAACGCTCCCAGTAATTGAGGTGTTTATCTCCTTATGCCGCCCTGAAAGTTCTCTGACATTTTTGGGCGGCAATTTCACCCGCCTTAAAGGTGCTGTTTGTGTGCAGCAATATTCCGCCCAGATAAACAAGTACCCGAAAAAGTGTCATCATGGGTTTTTGGCCTCCCTGTTTTGAAGGTTCTCATTATCCATCCGTCTTTTTTAGCGATGCGATTGATACAATGTTTTTGGGCCTTTTAAGGTGAGATCCCCCGACATAATCACTCCCAGGTCTTTGGGGTTTGGGTTTCGTCATTTTGTGGCCAGAAATTTTTTTGTACTCTGATGAAGATTTAATTCCTCTGTTTTCCATATCTGAGTAATTGAAATTTTATCGTTAAATTCATATTTTTTCTGCAGCCCACGAAGATTTTGGGTTTATGCCGTGGGGCCTTGCAGTTCTGCAAGGAAGACCTGCATGCAGATTTGGGTGTCTTTTGAAAGGAAAAACACGGTGCTGTGGCTGCATCCTTGTCTATGTCGGTATGAGGACAGTTCTAATAGTGAGGAAGTGCCAGTGAAAGGTTTCAAGGTTTTTTTTGGGTTTTGGGCCGAAACTAAAGACCATAATATCGGTAATAGTGAGGAAAACCCAGAGACCCCAGCCTCACCTCTTGTGCTGGGGCCGTCCTGTTCACGTTTATTGTACCAGAATCCCCAAAAGGGAACTTCATTTTCCCAAATCCCGCTAGAGAGGCTGGGAGGATAGTGAATTTTAAAAATTTAACTACAAGCTCTTCAACTAGTTCCCGTATGATAGGAAGTGCAATATTCCCCTGAAGCGTCAGTAATACGACGTATACACTCTGGGAGTGGCCATTGTTTTTCCAAAGGGAAAGGAGTGTATCTCGGAGTACATCCCCTGGGTACAAAAGGAACGACAGTGAAAATGCGATGATATGTTGCAATTGGGATGGAAATGTCGTGGGGGTAGTAGTGCCGGCAGACCACACCTGGGATTGGGAGGGAACTGTCAATTTTTTTTCCAAATGCCCACCCGTTGATGACAGCCCAAAATGGGAATACGGCCATCTTGTCCCGGGGGAAAAATGCCACTGAACTGGAAGTTTCGAGTTTTTCTTTGCAAACCACTGATGAAAAGTTTGCATGGAAAGCAACAATACTAGAGTACCCATGGAAAAACTTACTTTCCCAAAAAACACGTCACACCCGTGGAAGGAGGCAACTTTTGGCTGAATGTTCTTTTCTTGCCTAATATGCTATGCCACATGTGTATAACACAAGTAAACAACTGGGCAACAACCGCCCGATTGCAACTCCGGTTTCAGTGATATTGCCCGTGAATCGATTTGGGCTTAAAGTTCTTGCTTCATTTCAGATAAAAACCGGCCTGACAGAATGACAGGTTATATAAGTTTTTGGGAAGGTTTGGTATCTGAAAGGAAATTCTACGCTTTTTATCCCTTCGGAACTTTTAATTGACATCTTTGATCTGTTCAAAGGAAGACTCTCTTTCAAGCAGTACTACCCAAACAAAAGGAAATGCTTTGGGATAAAGTTGTTTGTGCTTTGGTTGTTACAGGGTCTGGTTTTGGTATTTCTGTGTACACTGGAGTTATACATTGCAAAATACCAGGAAGTTATTGGGGATAGGTGATGTGGTTTTGAACAATGATAGAACCAACCTTGGTAATGGGCATATTTTTTCAGATAAGGTACACAACCCTCACTCAGTGATTTTTTGCGAGTTTTAACATGACGTGTGGTGGCACAGTGCGTGCAAATCGGAAACATATGCCCAGGTTTGACGCTGGTCAAGAGGGAGGTGCAGGCGTTTGCGCCAATGACATATGGCATTTCGGGGGCAGACAAAGAGATTCAACTGTTGTATCTTCACCCTAATGAAATGGCAGAAAAGGCAGCAGCAAAAAGAACCAAGAACCCATTCAAAACCCCGCAGCGTGATTTATTACACCCAAATGCGCTCAGTGGCAAATGTGACATGCAGATTGGGTTTTCGATTGTGTTCGCAAAGTTTTTTGGGAATAAACTGTTTTCCTCTTTGGACATTTCCCCGCTCAAGCTTATAAAATTTTAAAGTGAGCACCAGAAACAAAACAGTACGGCCAAATTCTGTTTGGGCTGTCAAACAAATAGTATTCAAGTACCAAAGGGAAAACACCTCAATAGCCGCACACCAAAATTTTCCAAATCCTGCTCGTCTGAAGCATGGTGACATTCCTGGTAAAATGCCCCGTTACTGCTTTCAAGAAAAAGGCTCAGAAAAGGTTTACGTCTGTGAAAATACAAAAAAAAAATTTCCCACACAAACGCAGAGACATCGTTTTATGTGTGAGGAGTGTAAAACCCATGTGCAGACACCTGTTTCAAAAAGTTCCCCAGCTGCAGAAATTCTGAAACATTTTCCCGTGATGATATGTGTTTAAAATATGAAAAATAGTAATAAACAACATTCATTGTTGTTTGTGTAAATATTTTCGTAAACAAAAAATGAAAACATGTTTGCCCCTTTTTGTGTAGTATTGAAAAAGAAATAAATTACAAAATTTGATCATGTTGGCCCCAAGGCCATGAAATTACCAGAAAAAGAAAATTGAAAAAATAATTGAAAAAATAAAAAAAAAGTAAATAGAAAAATTTCGGGGGGGGCGGCAGTCGGCGATGTTCCATATGTTGAAAAATTTGGCAAACTTCCGCCACCATATCTCGGTAAGTTTTGACGGTAAAAAATTTTTTTTTTGCCTATAAGTTTAGAAAAAAAAACTTATTTTTTTAAAGAAAAAAAATTTTTTTTTTTGAAATTTTTTTCCGACCCCGGGAAAAGAGTTTCGGAGAGGGCCTGTCACCCTCAAAAGGGCTAACACCCCCCCCTTCAGAGTGAGGCACTGTACTTCCCCTCCGGATGCAAGTCCCCGGGTGTGGTTTCCTGAACCCCCTTTATAAAGCACTTTGTCACACTCCAACACACGTCAAGTATTAAAAAAACCCTTTGTCTCCATTCCTCCATAAAAAGCCACGCAT
>NW_026470798.1:0-11119 GCF_026875155.1 Cherax quadricarinatus | reverse complement strand
GCCAAAAGGGGGGGGAAGAAAAGGTACAGAGACGGGAAAAAGGTAAAGTGTGGAGGTGAAAAAGGGAAAGGAAGGGGCAAAGAAATTTGAGCAATGTGGATTTTTGGACTTCTGAGTAGAGGGGCGATTGATTGGTGTCGTACGAGGTTTGTCGAACTGGGGCTTTTTGGGGAAAGGGACGCAAGATTGAGAACAGACTGAGTTGTAGTGGGGCGTCAAGCCAAGGACAGCAAAAGGATTAGATGCCGTAGTGCATGGGGGGGAAAAACGAGGAGCTGCAGAAGATGGGCCCCCCGAAGTGGGGGGATGTTTGGAAACACGAGAATAAAAACGGGGGGTATCTCCTTGGAGGCGGAATGATAACGCCATAGAAAGGGAGCCTTCGGGTTTCTTTGGGGCAACGGATTTAGTTCATTAAAAGAAACCCGGGCCAACGGGGAGTACAAAGGGTGAGTTTCATTAATTTAAGGAAATGGAGGTTGACTCAAGATGTATTAAAAGGGGTCGTCGGCACCACAACTGGCATTGGCCAAGATCTGCAATTTTTCGCGGGTGACCAAAACGCCAGCAATTTCTAAATTGTTGCGGTGTAGGTATCACCTTTCGAACTTGAAACCCGATGTCCCGTGACATATACAGAGGACGGGTTTTCGCGTAAAAAGTTAAACACCCACATTGCAAGGGAACGTTCCGCCCCCGGCGGAAGGACATAAGTGTTACTTGAGGATTGGGAGATCCCGGGGTTTCCCAGCTGTTCAAAAATGTCATTGCCACTGACGGAAATTTGTTGGACTATGGTAGGGGGCAGAATGACAGTAACTACAAGAATGGAGAAAGTGTTTTTCAATATGATAGGATAGTATCGATATTCAAAGGAGAGAAAGTCATGGCTTGGGTACTTTCGGACAGTGACGAGCAGTACCGTTTGGAGCATGAAAGAAAATCTCTCCAACATGAGGCAGGAGCCTTTCCCCAATACTATGGCAAAAGGTAGGCAGAAGAAAAAGTGGGTCTTAAAGTAAAGAATTTAGTCCATTGTGGGTCCGAAACTGAGCGTGGGGGGGAGTGTTTGACGGTCGGTCTTTTCCCATAGAAGGGAAAGGTAACGAAGGAGCATCATCGGGAAATTTGACGTTGGCTTTTTAGGAGTAGGCCCGGGAGTTGGCCCGGAAAAAAGGGGTGGCGTTTCGAAAATTGCCGTCCGAGGGGAGAAGCCGGAAGCATAGTCAAAGGAGAGGATTTTCAGACAAATCGAAGGAGTCTCGAAGCCCCGGGACCTGAAGCGGGTAGGAAACACCCAGAAAAGGTACAGGGGCACGGGGTGTCCGAAGAGGGTCTAAACACAAGGAGGGTCAGAATGGGTGCGGTATCAAGAAGGGGGCCCGGGGGAGTGTTTCATGGCTAGGGTGCCATGGGGTTGGTTTTCTCCTTTGCTTTTTGTTTTTAGAAAAAAAAAGAAAGAAGAAATAAAAATAAAAAAAAAAAATAAAAAAAGGGGGAGCGGGGGGGAAAATTTTTAGGGGGGAAGAAATTTCCGGGGAAAACCCCTCCCGCCCAAAAGGGCCCCAAAAACCGCTAGTAGCACGATGCAGCAGGAACCCTCCATACCCACCCTTCATGCCCGAAAAAAAAGCAATCCCCGGGTAGCAAAACCCCACACTGCCCAGTACCCCTGGTAAAAGAGGCGGGCCGGGAATCCCCACAAAAACATACCTCCTTTGGCCACCACTCCCGGGGTCCAAAAAGGGGCTTCCAGAGAACACCCCTCCCCAAAAGACACCCAAAAACCTCCGGGCTACCGGGGAGGGTTTGGGACACCCCCGGCAATCCAATCCACGGGAAACTACGCCACCGCCAGAACCCCAAGGAATGGGAGGACCCCCCGGTGTCCTTCCCTACCTAGGAACTACGGCCCCCGTGGGAGAAATCCCCCAAGGCCAAAAAAGGAAGGGGAAAAAGGGGGGAGGAGGGGAATGGAAAAAGGGGGGGGAGGGGGAGAATGGGATAGGGGAGGGGGAAAGGGGGTAATTAGTTCGGTCTGAGGAAAAAGACCCACAGGGCTAATTCCTCAGACCAAAGCCTCTTTCCCCCGTCAAGGGCCCCCCCCTTTAAGGTTCCCAAATGTAGATGACTCCTATAGTGAGGCAGTTGACTTGTTGGAGGTCACTTACGAAAACCCTTGGAGCAAAGTAGGCTGGATCTAGTAGCTAATTTGGCTAGTTTGAAGAACCCAGATCACAACCGCAACAGCTTACAGCAATTAGGATCAAACAAGAAAGCACTCTTAAGACCTTGAGTAATAAATATGATCTGGAGGGAGCAGAGTGGTTGTTGAGTGCCTTGATTCAGAATAAATGAACCACAAGACAATAGAGGGGTTTTACTAACAGATATCACAAGGGTTACTTGGGGTTGGAAGAATTAAGAGTGGGACTGCAGGAGCTAATTGTCCAACTGCAGCCCAGCCAACCCATTACCCTGGGAATACCACGTCTACAGACCCCAGGAAACCTGTCAAGTTCCACAAAGGGAAAAACTTTATCCTAATATCATAATCCTAAGTCACCTACTAAACGGGGTTACGTAGGCACGTATCAAGTGACAGGGGCCAGTAATTATTTTTTATTATTAAAGATTCGCCGGTTTTCCCTACCGGCCCGGGCCTTTTCCAAGTGGTGGCCCCGGGCCTTTGGGTCCCTTTTTAGGGAGTGTCTGAGACCTAAGTCTCCCATGGGAGGAGGCACAAGTACCTCCTCATCTTTGGGACCAATTGTCCCCAGGCATAGCCACAAGCTAGGCCTCTCTGGTCTGCCATCCCCGCCTCAAGGGGGCAAATGGGAAAAGACAGTCTTATGAGGGTAAAGGCTCGGGCTCAGCACCTACCCATCCTAGAAGGATTAGGCATGGTGTCGATTTGAGGGCCAGTAATAGTGGTTCTCCCACATCAAAGCAAGAGGAGGAAGTACCCAATAAAAGGGGAGCCCAGTTGATAAGAGGGCAGCAAAGAAAGGAGAGATTGTATCTTCTGCAACGGTACTCATTTTTCTAAGAACTGTAATTTCCTATAAATTTATGGGATGTTAAAGTGGAAAGATTGGAAGAGCTTGCTAGATGTATCAGGTGTCAGGGAAAACATAATGTAAGGGATTGCCGTGCTAACTTGCACTATTGTTATCAGTGTAACAAGGGAAGACACCACATAGCTATGTTAAGGGCAGATCTAATCGTAATGATGGTAACAATAGTACTGATAGTGATAATAACCCGGACACACAGTTTCCCACGTAAAGATTGCAGCTAACGTCGGTAAAGATGGCCTAGCTGAGGTAGCTTTGGGCCCGTGTTGGATGTGGGGATTAATGATAGTTAGTTTAATATGTTTATTATGCACCCCATACCCATCCTGTGGGCGGTAGTCAAAAGATTACAGAGGTACATAATTTGGTCCAGGGACTGGGCTCCAAAGTTTTGATAGCTGAGCAAGTTCAAAAGGGGAATGAACTCACAATTACAAAGGTAATGAAATCAAATTTTCAAAGGTAAGTACTCACAATTTAAAAAGGTAATGAACCCGGTAGGTCGGTCACAATCATGACAATTACAAAGGTATTTACAGATTTCAGAGGTACGTAAAGGGGCCAGGGACCCGGGCCCCCCAAAGTTTTTTATAGCGAACTGGTACAAAGGAATAACTCACAAGTTACAAAGGGAAAGAATTTTGAAAATGGTTACTTCGTTTTCAGGCTACAATCATGAACAAAAAATAGAGTAATGAGAATTCACACTTCCACACCCCGGCACAACTGTAATGAGTTTTTGGTGCAAATATTGATTGTTGGAGTCACACACACCAACACACCAACACACAACACACCACACACACAACACACCACGAAACCCACAAGTAGGTATAACCCCCAAAGACAACCACACACACACACACACACAAACACGCACAAAACCACAAGTAGGTGAGTACAACCAACAGACACCCACACACAAAACACAGACGCCGCAACCAAAATAGGTGATACACAGACAGACAGAAACACACACACACACACACACACCACCCACACACAACACACACACACACACACACCCCACACACACCCCACACACACGCAACCACAAGTAGGTGAACACACACAGACAGACAACACACACACACACAACAAAACCCCCACACAACCACAATAGGTAGTAACACACAACAGAACACACCACACACACAAACGCACGCAACACAAGTAGGTGAGTCACAGACAGAAAACAACACAAACACAAAACACAAACACACACACAACACCACACACACACACCACCACACACACACACACACCCCCACTTTAGTTTAATTTTATGCACCCCATACCCAAACCTTGGGCGGTAGCAAAGATTACAAAGGTACATAAGGGGGTCCATGACGGGACCCCAAAGTTATGACACTGAACAGTTAAAAAGGTAATGAACTCCAGAAGTTGGGTAAAAAAAACCATGGAAAGTTACAAGGAAGAATCAGCTTCACTCCTATAAAGGGTTACAGCATGAAAAATTTTACAAAATAATAACCCTGATACGTCCACACCGGGTCAAAATTTTGTAATGATTAAAAAATACAAAATTAAGTGGATCAACACCCACACACGCACGCGCACACATACAAAACCCCCGGGGGCGCCGCAGGGAAACTGTGCACACGGCGTACAAATATAGCATACACACAAAAGGACGCACACCCACACACACACACCCACAAAACACACACACCCAACACCCAACACACACCCCACACACAACCCCCCCCAAAACCCCCACACACCAAACACACCCCCAAACCAAAAACACACACCCACACACGCACACACCACCCCCCACACCAACACACACAACACCCCAAACCGGCGTAAACCAAACTGTAACAGTTTACGGATGGATCAACGATTCTAAAACGTATTTTGCCTAATGGGAGAAGTCAAAGGGGAGATCCGCTTATCAATTTATCTGGCTTTCCTCAAATAAAAAGGGCCCCAGTAATACGAAAAGGGTTTATGAAACCCGTCAGGATGGGCAATGGGGAAAAACGTATTAATCCCTTTAAAACCCTAAACCATTTTTTTTATACTACCCAGTTTTTTTAAAAACCCCAGTTTTTATACTAAACCCATTTTTTTTCCCAAAACCAGTTTTAATACTACCCCAAGTGTTATAACACCATTTATACTACACCAGTGTTTTATTTCCCAGTTTATCCCTACACCATTTTTTTAACTGCGATAGGGGAAAATTTTTCTAGGGTGCTTCCCCTGTTTTGTACCTCAAAACTAATTATACTTCCTTTTAATCTCATTGGGAGACAACATATTTTTTTACCGTAGTCACCCCCCCGTTTTTTAGAAACATGTGGGGGGAAAAAAAGGGGGGGGCTTTCCCCCGGGTCGCCCCAATTGGTTTTCCCCTCAAACCTAACAATTTTTATCCATATCAATCCAAACCCCAGTATGGATTGGGTAGAAACCCAAAAGTCCCGGTTAACAAATTTTTAAATTTGTGGACTGTAAGTTTATATTATTTTAAAATGAATAAAGGGGGGGGGGGGGTAGGACACACAGGGGATACATCCGCAAGGAAAAACATTTTTTCAAATCCCACTACTTCCCCGATGTTCTCTGGTGGTCACTTGTGTAGCTGGATCACTCGTAACCATCTAATTTTAACATCCCACTACTGGCCAGTAAATTTTGGCATAATTTAAAGGGTTCCCTTAATGTGGGTGATTGTTTATTTAAATTTTTGATTCCCCAAACTCTTTTTTCGAGGTCCTGCTACACCACACGATTCTCATTCCACAGGACGAGGAAACCCTGGTTTTTTCCTGTTTTTTGACGCCCGGGACTAAGGGTTTCCCTTTCCCTCGTCTCTTTTAAACCCCAAGGTCCGGGGGGTTTCCCCGGGCAAAGCTTATTTCATTTCTTTTTATTCTTTTAAACTTAGCGTTTTTATCTTTTTAATTACATTAAAATTTCCAAGGTTTTTAACGTCTCATAAAAATTTTCCCAAATTAAGGTCACTCCTTTAAAAAAGATCTGAGACCGATGAGTGTTGATTAATCCAAGGGTTTTTTCCCCCGGGGACACAGCCATTGTGGCGCTCATTCCCCCGCCCCTTTTCAAACCTACACTTTTCCCACCCCTTTTACTGGGGCCCCCGTAAATCCCTTTCCCTCACTCTCCCCGGGAAACCCCAATTACGACCTTTCTTTTAAATTAAATGGGGCCCTATTTTAAATCCTTGGGCCCAACCTGAAACGCCCAATTTTTCGGGTTCCATGTTTTCTCAGTTCCTCACCCCCAATAAAAACCTTTCGCGCCTCCCTCCCCCGCAAATCCGCGCATGCGAAAAAGGGAAAATCGGGTTTTTACTCTTATTTTCAAATACTTTTTGAACTCATAGGGAAACAAAAAAAAACCAAAATTAGGCGCTATATTTTGGGAAAATTTAAAAAATTTTCCAATTTGCGGCCCCCGGGGGGGGTCTTTTCAAAAACGACTTAAAATGGGGATCCCAATTTTCCCATCTTCACGGCCACCCTTATTTATTGAACCCAAAAAAAGGGGAATTTAATTAGTTTTTCCTTCTCCGGGGGCTTTAAGAAATGCCCCGGGATTAATTTTTTGGGCATACTGGTTTTTTGTATTTTAACTTTTAACAAGTTTTTCATTATCCCAAGTCAGCCCCAGACTTTTACTGCATAAAGGGCCCACCAATTTCCAGGGCCTTCCAAAATTTTATTAAACCCCTCAAAATGGACCTAATTAGGGGGCCTTTCTCCCCGGGGCATAAGCCGATGCCCCGGATTAATTTATTGGGAAATTACGGGAAAATTTTGAGATTTTAACAATAACAAGTCTCCCCAGTTTTCCCCAAAGGTCAGTCCCGCACTTTTCCCTTCTTATTTTTTAACCCCCTTTTAAATTTATCCTTTTATTTCCCCTCTTCATTGCGTCACAGGGGGAAAATTTGGGTCCCATAAAAAATTTTTCCCCAAAATTACTTCGCTCAGTGGAGCCTGGCTTTTAAAGGTTTTGCATTTATCGTCGCCTGAATTTTAAAAAAATTTTATTTTTTAAACCCTGTTTAAAAAAAATTATATCATTATAACCAGTCAACAATTTGGGTCTTGCTAAAGTTCGAAAGAGCGGGGCCCCTTTTAACTGTCCATACCCAAACCTTTTACTTAGTGGGTAATTCTGGACGGTCAAGCTTCCAGGGAAAAAATTCCCCCCCCATTTTAATGCCCAGATTCACTTTTAACATCCTTAGGTATTTTTCCCTGATTTAAAAGGGAATCTTTTGGGCCCTTTCCCTTTTTTTAAACAAAAAACCCCTTTGCTTTTCCGGGCTCCCAAAAAATTAACGGTTTTCAACATCTTTCTCGATAGAAAGAATATTTGTAAGGGGTTTAAACCTTTCAGGGAAAAGACCCCGGGAACCGATTCACTACTTCCTCTAGTTTATTTTTTCAAGGGGGTAGTCTGCCATATATTACATGGCCCGTACTAGTGGGTTTAGGGGAGGGGACGCCCTTTGGGGTTTTTTGGAATTTTTGCCCTTATCCTGAATTTTTACAAACCAACACCGTTTAAGGGTACCCAGCTAGGCCAACATTATTGGGGGTTTGGGTGCAACCTTTCATCAGTCCTTTGTGTCAGGGGTTATTTAAATTTTATTATTGTAACCCAATTTTTATAAAATCACATACAAACCCCGCCCCTAACTGTATGGTGCCTTTTCCCTTTTGCATTGATACAAATGTTCAAAATTTGGGATACAACTTTACATTATGAATTTTCTTGACATTTTGATAAATCTGTCAATTCTTTTAAATTTTTTCCACTTTAAAAATCCCTGAATTACCCGGCATTACAATTTTTAGTGAAAAGAGTAAAACCTGGCAGAAGAGGGGCTCTCTCTTTTCCCTTTCTGACCCCTTATTAAAATGGGGTTTCACTTACTGAGGTAATTATTCCCTTTCCGATGTGAGGAAACCCTTTTACTGTTTTCCTTTTCTTTATTGTGCCAAATTTTTTCTCTTAATATGAATTATTACCACTGGGTTTTTTTTTCCCCTTTTTAGGCTTGACAGATACTTTAGAGTCATTATGTGGGTTTTAACCTTAGAACGGGTTTGGGTGATGGGCTGCAATTGAACAAAATTTAAACCCGCCCACCTAGGCTATTTTCCCCCAGACCGTACTACGGAGGGGGTTTTTGGGAAACACACCCTTTTCCCTTAAAAAGGTTTTTCAACCCGCCGGGCTTTCACCCTTTTAAATTTTTTCAAAACCTTACTTTTACAAGACAGTTTTTCTTCCAATTGAATGTTGAAATTAAATTTAAAAAATTCATTTCCATTTCCCTCTGCACAATTCTCTAGCCCGATCCCTTTCACAGTCCCTTTTAAACCCCCAATTTGTCCAACAATCTACTCTCAAAAGCATCTAAATATAACTTTAATTCATTAGGGGTTTACCCGGTTCCTTTTATTCAACCCAAAACAAAAAACCCTTTGTCACATGGGGTTTTTAATTTGCCTGTAATGATGTTTTATTAAATCTAAAACTTCAGGGCTTGTCAGCCCCATTAACTCCATTAGATCCAGTTCCTTTGGGTTAAAAGGAAATTTTAATCATGGGTTATCCCCTTAAAATAGGCGGGGCCTTTTTAAGAGTAATTCTTGCACTTTTCCCCTTTTTATTTTTAAAACCAGCCCCACATGTCTAGCAATTAATTTTGGGGTAATTTTTCATCCTTTTACACGAAACGATTTTTTAATTGTGCACCCTACACCCCTTCCCTTTAATTTTCCCCCTTAAAATTTTTTAAGTAATTAATTTAAAATTTTTTTTTCAATGATTGCATCCCGGTTTTTTTTTGAAGGGGAAAAAAGGGAAATATGGAAAATTTTTTTAGGGTGCTTACCTGTTTTGGGACCTCAACTTATTAAAAATTTCCATAAATTTATTGGGGGAACAAAAAAAATTTTTTACCGTTTTTTTCCCCCCCGTGTGACCCCTTGGAAAACTTAAAAACCCCCTGGGCGCACCCAAATGGTCCCCCAAACCCCACAATTTATCCAAAATCTATCCCAGAACCCGTATGGATTTGGGGGAGAAACCCCCAAGTACGGTGCCCAAAACTAAATTTTTGTGGACTTAAAAAGGTTTTTAAATTTGTTTTTAAATGAAAGAAGGGGGGGGGGGGTTTTGGGCACCCAAAGGGTACATCCCCTCAAAGGGAAAAAAATTTTTTACATTAAACCAAAATAATTAAACCCCCTGTTCCTTTTCCCCTTTTTGGCCCACTTGATGTGGGAAACACTCGTAACCTATCTTTAAATTTTAACCCTAAACCCCTACTGGCCAGTCTAAGGTTCTATAACTAAAGGGTTTTCTTAAAAGTGGGTGATTGTTAAATTTCCCCAATTTCTTGATTCACCCTCTCATTTTCGAAATTCCCGCCCCAACCCCGACCCGAAATTTTTCCCTTCCCGCAGGACAAAGGAAACCCCATGGTTTGTCCTTCTTTAGCGCGTTTAAATAAGGGGGTTTTCCCCTTTTCCCCGTTTTCGTTAACCCAAAGAGGGCCCAGCGTGTTCAATCGGACAAAAGACTTATTTCATTCACATATTCTCTTAACTTAGGTTATTAAACTTTAATTAAATTACAATTCCCCAAGCCGAAAAAAACATCCATAACATTAAAACAAAATTAGAGGTCACTCCATTTAAAATCTAGAACCCATGAGTGATATTAATCCAAAGGGTTTAATTTTCCCCCGGGCACAGCCCTTTTGGGGCGTCCTACCCGTCCTTCTCTTATCACACTTTTACCACTTAAAACTGTGGTCCCCTAAATCCCGTCCCCCCACTCTCCACCCGGAAAAAAATTTCGAAAACTTTTTATTATGAAAAAAAAAGGCCCCATATTAATCCTTAGGCCCCGTTTAACGTCAATTCCTTGGGGTTCCCTGTTTTTCAGCTTCCTCAAACCCCCATTTTTAAAACCCTACGCGCCTCCCTCCCCCGCACATCCCCGCCCTGGCCAAAAGGACCCTTGGTTCTACTCAATTTTTAAAAACATTTTTTATTTATATTCCCGGGACAAAAAAACCTATTTTGGGGCCTTTGTTTCGGGAAAAAAAAAAAATTTTCCCCCAACACCAGTGTTATACTTACACCCGTGTTATAATACACCCAGTGTTATATTTCACAGTGTTATACAAAACCCAGTGTTATACTACACCCAATGTTAAACAAAACCCAGGTTATAAATACACCAGTGTTTTTACTACCCCGTGTTTACTACAACCCGGTTATACTACCCCCAGTGTTAAATTTCACCCGTGTTATACTAAAAAAGGGTTATACTACACCAGTGTTTGCAACCCCCGGGGGGTATACTACACCCCGTGTTTTTACTACAACCCGTGTTTTTACTACACCCAGTGTTATACTTACACCAGTGGTTATACTACACCAAATTTAAAAATACACCAGTGTTATACTACACCAGTGTTATACAAAACCCGTGTTATAAATTCCCAGGTTTGCTACCCCAGGGTTATGCTACACCCAGTGTTATACTACACCATGTTATACTACACCAGTGTTATACCCCCCATTTTAATCACCGTGTTATACTCACCATGTTTTACTAACAGTGTTATACTACACCAGTGTATCTACACCAGTGTTATATAACCAGGTTTATCCCCCAAGGTTACTACACCTTTGAACTACACCGGGTTTTATCACACCTTTTTATCTACACCAGTGTTAATACCCCGTGTTATCTACACCGTGTTATTTTTCACCCAGTGTTATATAACCAGTGTTTACTACCCCCAGTTTTTAACTACACCAGTTTTAAACTACCCCAGTGTTATACTCACCGTGTTATACTACACCAGTGTTATACTACACCAGTTTTACTACCCCCGTGTTATACACCCCCGTGTTATACTACACCGGGTTTATACTACCCCCAGTTTTATCTCCCCTCCCCGTGTTATACTACACCGTGTTTATACTACACCAGTGTTATTACACCATTTTTTG
>NW_026470797.1:0-11028 GCF_026875155.1 Cherax quadricarinatus | reverse complement strand
CTAGTGTCTCAGGTGTTGACATGTTTCACTACACTATGTGTCCGGTGGTTGACATGTATCCCTCACTATTTCTCAGGTGGTTGACATGAATCCACTACCTAGTGTCCAGTGATTAACATTTATCCACTACACTGCCTCTCAGGTGATTGACATGTATCCACTGCACTATGTGTCTCAGGTGGTTGACATGTATCCATTACACTATGTGTCTCAGGTGGTTGACATGTATCAGAACACTATGTGTCTCAGGTGACTAACATTTATCCACTACACTGTGTCTCAGGTGATTGACATGTATCCAGAACACTATGTGTCTCAGGTGACTGACATGTATTCACTACACTATGTGTCTCAGGTGGTTGACATGTATCCAGAACACTATGTGTCTCAGGTGGTTGACATGTATTCACTACACTATGTGTCTCAGGTGGTTGACATGTATCCACTACACTATGTGTCTCAGGTGGTTGACATGTATCCACTACACTATGTGTCTCAGGTGGTTGACATGTATCCACTACACTATGTGACTCAGGTGGTTGACATGTATCCATTACACTATGTGTCTCAGGTGGTTGACATGTATCAGAACACTATGTGTCTCAGGTGACTAACATTTATCCACTACACTGTGTCTCAGGTGATTGACATGTATCCAGAACAGTATGTGTCTAAGGTGATTGACATGTATCCAGAACAGTATGTGTCTCAGGTGATTGACATGTATCCACTACACAGTGTGTCTCAGGTGATTGACATGTATCCACTACATTATGTGTCTCAGGTGACTGGCATGTATCCACTACACTATGTGTCTCAGGTGGTTGACATATATCCACTACACTATGTGTCTCAGGTGGTTGACATGTATCCATTACACTATGTGTCTCAGGTGGTTGACATGTATCAGAACACTGTGTGTCTCAGGTGATTAACATTTATGCACTACACTGTGTCTCAGGTGATTGTCATGTATCCAGAACACTATGTGTCTCATGTGATTGACATGTATCCACTATACTATGTGTCTCGTGTGATTGACATGTATCCACTACACTATGTGTCTCATGTGATTGGCATGTATCCACTATACTATGTGTCTCAGGTGATTGTCATGTATCCAGAACATTATGTGTCTCATGTGATTGACATGTATCCACTACATTATGTGTCTCAGGTGATTGACATGTATCCACTACACTATGTGTCTCATGTGATTGGCATGTATCCACTACACTATGTGTCTCAGGTGATTGTCATGTATCCAGAACATTATGTGTCTCATGTGATTGACATGTATCCACTACATTATGTGTCTCAGGTGATTGACATGTATCCACTACACTATGTGTCTCCGGTAGTTGACATGTATCCAGAACACTATGTGTCTCAGGTAGTTGACATGTATGCAGAACACTATGTGTCTCAGGTAGTTGACATGTATGCAGAACACTATGTGTCTCAGGTAGTTGACATGTATCCGCTACACTATGTGTCTCAAGACACGTGTGTCTCTCAAGACATATCTTCCATCAGTGTTGACAGTTTTTCCCTTCAAGGGGATGGGAGGGGATGGGAGGGGGGGGCCGTCATGGTGGTAAAAGGTACTTGATACAAGGAACTTAAATTACTCTCCCCTTCCTTGTATTAAACATGATTCTCCCCACATTCCCCAAAGGACTCACATGGCCCCTCTGCCCCACGCACTTCTATTGCTTTCTCGTGAATATCATCGTCTATCACTGCTGCTTCTGTGTTTTTTCCTCCCTTATACTGTACGATGGGAGTAGTCTTACAGCTTTACCAGACTGTGTTATGTTTTTGTGAACTATCCGCTATATCAGAGGCATTTTGGCAGGCTAGGAATATGCAGTTTGCCTTTCTCTTCCGTTTCAGCATAATCTCCCTTGTCATAAAATGTTTTAGGTTAATGAGACAAGCGTTGTTCCTCTCTGAAAGCACGTTGGTGCTCAGTACTGATATTAATACATTCTATGGACCACTGTTATTATCTCAGTGTTATCGTCATGGTACATGTTGTGATTGTTAGGGATACCGTGACTGCCTTCTTTTCTCTTCCTTCCTCTCTCTTCTTTTCCTTCCCTCCCTATAACCCTCTCTTTACTTCAATCCTCCCCTCAATCTTCCCTTTAACATCCATTCAGCCCTTCCTTCAACCATCCCTTCTACCCTACCTTCAATCCTCCCTTCAACCCTCCCTTCAGCCCTCCCTTCAGCTCTCCCTTCAACCCTCCCTTCAACCTTCCCTTCAACCCTCCCTTCAGCCCTTCCATGAACCCTCCCTTCAACCCTCCCTTCAGTACATAAATTTTATCAGTTAGCAAACACGACCATTCCTTCCACATCATAAAAATCTCTGAAAGAGTTCTAAGAAGCAGGATTGCAAACCACTTGGATTCCCAACAACGTCACAATCCAGGGCAGCATGGATTCAGAGCAGGTCGCTCCTGCCTCTCACAGCTGCTGGACCGCTATGATATGGTTTTGGATGCATTGGAAAACAAACTGAATACAGATGTAGTATACACAAATTTTGCAAAAAGCCTTTGATAAGTGCGATCATGGTGTAACAGCACACAAAATGCGTGTTAAAGGGTTTTTTTCTGGGGAAAAAATGGGGGAAGGATCCAAAATTTCTAACCAATCGTACACAAAGGAGTATGTAAATAGAGTTTAAATGGGAAACTCCCATAGTGAAGAGCTCTATTCCACAACGCCGTACCCCCCTTCCTTTCCCCACCCTCAAAAACAAGAAAGTAAACGTCCCCCCCCCCCCCCCCCCCCCCCCAAATCCTTGAGGAACGGGAAAATTTTCAAAAGAAAAAAAAAATTTTTCCAAAGGGAACAAAAAAAATTATTTTAAAAAAGACAATTTTCTAAGCCCCAAAAATTTCAAGGAAATAAAAATAAAAAAAAAGTTCTACAACACAAATTTCACAATTGGGGAAAAAAAATTGTGAAGGACCTGGGATGGTAATGTCGAGGATCCCCCTTTAAAGGGATCACACAGTGCCAGTATCCACCCGCGAAAAAAAATGATAGGAGGGATAATGAAAATTTTAAACAAGAGATCCCAAACCCAGGATGACCCTTTTTAAATCCTTTTCTTTCTAGCTGGGTCTTTGTACATTGATACTCCATTCAAGGCAGGGGAAATGCAAAACTAGAGAAAGGAAAGAGAACCTTAGCAGTATAAGTTTCCCTAAACACCCTTTAATACTGGGGGAAACTGGAAGCCTTGACTTGTACTCCTGGGGCGCAGGCAAGAATACTCATAATCTACACCTGGGGAAAAACGTAGAGTGACTGGTCCCCTTTTCTGCGTAATAAAACATCCCAACGAAAGAAAGACCCTTTGGGAGGCATGCGACAACGCCCAGTGAAAAGTAGGGGCACCATTGGTACACAATAAAAAAAACAATAAGTGTCCGGGGCCCAAACTGTTCAACAGCCTCCCCCCAGCCTAAAAGAATTACCAATAGGGCCCCCGGCTGCCCTTTACAGGGGGGGGACGATACCCAAAGGCAGTGGTTCGTTTTCCTTGGACTACGAAAATCAAAAAAACAAAAATTCCGTCACAATCTAACGAAGTCCCGACGTACATGCTAGGGGGCCTGAACACAGAAAGCATTTACTTTGAAGGTTTTCTTCACAAAAAAACAATTTTAACAACAAGAACGTCAACGGGGACCAAAAACCAGCCCTAAACAAAACATGTTGGGAAGAGTCTTAAATGACATGGACCAACCATGCCTTGAAAGGATCAATTCCGGTGCAAGCATTTCCTTAAAAAAAAAAAAAAAGAGCGGGGGAAAAACGGGGGGAAAAAGACGCCCCCAAGAAACCCCCGAAAGTTATTCGATCAAAACTAAACAGAAAGGAGGGGGGAAAAGGAAACTATCGAATTTAAGCAAGACCCCAAAAGGAGGGGCAAAGTTTAAATTTTATGAATTGAAAAAAAAAAATTTTTTTTTTCAACAAAAAACAATACCTTATCGGGGGCCCTTACACAGAGGGGACACAAAAATGAAAAAGGAAAAAAAATTTTATAAACCCATCGTTGGGTTTTGGAACCAAATTTTCTGGGATAACCCAAATATTTTTTGAAGATCAAAATCCTTTTTAGGTTTTCCCAAATTACAAATCCGATAGTTTGAAAAACCTTGAACCTGTTCATAGCCCTGGGAACCTCCTTTTTCTTAAGAACTGAAAAAACCCCCTCTGGGTCCAAGTCACTTTTAAAAGTTGGGAATTTTAAATCCCAGTATTAAAAAAAAGGGATATAGCCCCCCCCAAAAATGCTAAACATATAAAAACTTGAAAATTTTAAACTCCCAATCATAAAATCAAAATGCCCCCCCCCGAAGCAGGAAAACCCGGGGTTCCAAAAATCGACATAAAAAAGGGTTTCAGGGGGCCCGTTCCAATTATATAACAGGCCTTGGGCATGAAAAAATCGATCAGGGTAAAATACCCAAAACTTGCAAAAAAAAAAAATGGGGAAGGGGCTTAATCCTAAAAATGGGCCCAAAGAATATGGGAAGGGGGGTTTGGACTAATTTAAAAATCGCACAAGGGAGTGGCCAAAAAATTAAAATCGACCCTAGAAAAAGGGTTTTTTTCCCAAAGCATACTCCCCCCATTTTTCCTTACCCTCAATCGCTAAACGGTTAACCCAAGACCCATTTTCCTTTGGGAGAACTAGGTTTTAAAGAGGCTTACTCGGGGAAGGGAACCCTAAAAAATAAAACAATTTTACAACGGAAAACAAAATTTAATAGGAAAAAAAAAAATTTTTTGGAAAAAAGGAGGGTAATCTAAATTTTTTTAAAAAAGGGCCCCACTTTGACGGAAAAAAAAGTGGGGGATGGAAAAAACGAGGATCCACCCCGATACCTCCAACCCCCGTCAAAAAGTGGAAATGTAATAAATTTTCAAACAGGTGAAAACCTTGATTTTTCAACCCTTTTTTCCTTAGGGGAAAATTGGGGGTTACAAAATTTAAAAAAGAGGAAATGGAGAGGGGAAGTGTACAACCTTTTATGGTTTTGGGGGGGAAAAAAAAAAAGAGAGAATGGAGGGGGGGGTAGTGTTAAAACAAATTTTTTGAAAAAAAAAAAAAATTTTTGGGGATGGTTTTAAAAAAGGAAAAATTGGAAAAAATGAGTTTTTAAAAAATTTGGAGAGGAAGTTTAAATGGGGTTAGGGAGGGAGAGGAAAAATTTTTAAATGAAGGTGAAAGGGGGGGGATTTCTTTTGGGGGCAAGGGGAAAAAATTTTGGGGGGAAAAAAGGGTTTGATTTAAGGGGTTGTGGAAAAGATTTTAAAAGGGGGGGGGGAGGTTTGTGGGAAAAAAATAAAAAGTTAAGGGGGGGGAAAAAGTTTTGGGTTTTGGGGTGCAATTTTTAATAAAAAAAAGGGGGGGGGAAAAAAAGTTTGGCAAAATAAAAGTTCCTTTTTAAAAAGGAAAAGGGGGTAAAAAAAATTGAAAAATTTAAAGGGGGGAAAAGCGGAGGGATGGAAAGGAGGGAAAATTTAAAGGGGGTTGGGTAAACAGTGGTCAGTGAACAAAGGCTTTAAAAAAGGGGGGGGTTTAAGGGTTTTTCTTTGCTTTAAAAATAAAGGGAAAGAAAGGGAAAAAGGGTTTTTGGGGCATTTGGTTTTGGGGAAAAGGGCGGCAGGGGGGGGGGGGCAATTGGAGATTTTTTGGGGTTTAGGTTGGGAGGTGGGTTTACGAAAGTAAAGGTTTTTTAGGAGTAAAAGGAATTTTTTAAGAAAAGGGTTTTTAGAAAAAGGTTAGAAAAGGGTTTATTAGGGGGTTTTTTAAAAATTTTTTGAGGGTTGAAGGGAAAAGAGCGGGGTTTAAAGAGGGGATTAAAAAAGGAAAAAATCACACAAAATTTGGGCACGTGTCTTGGAAAACCTGGGGGAAAGTTCAAGAAATGAGGGAATTGGTTTTTTTGGTGGGGGGAAAAAAAAAATTTAAAGGGGGAATACAGGAAAGAGAAAGGTTTATGGGTAACAAAAAATTAGGTATGAAAGATTAAAAAAAAGGGAAAGGGAGAAAATAGGGAGGGGTGAACGTATTCAAAATTTTTGGGAGTGAATGTGTCAGGGGGGGGTCATGAAAGTGGGGTGAATCTAAAATTGATGGGGAAAAAAAGGGGGGGAAAAAAGGAGGTGGGGAAAAAAAAACTTTGTCCTTGGGCAAAAAATGTTGAAAAGGGGTTTTAAAATTTTTTTGGGGTTTTAACAGGGTTAAGGGTTGAGCGGGAAAGTGGGAAGCGGGGAGAGTTTTGGGGGAAGTGGGGTATTTTGAGGAATTGTTTTTGGGAAATTAGGGGGATCGGTTAAAAATTTTGGAGGTTGGGAAGGGGGGGTTGTTCGGCTGTAGAGGAAGGGGAAAAGTTTCGGTGTAAGTTTGAGGAAGAAAAAAGGGGTTCGGCAAAAGGAAGGGGGGGGGGGGGGAGGGGGGTGTGGGGGGGGAGGGATTAGGGTTTTGGTGGGGGTTTTGATAGAGGAATGGGAAAAGGTTTTAATATGAGTGTGGGGGAGTGTGGAAAGAAAATTTTTATGAATTAAGGGAACGGACGATTTGGCCCGGGAGATGGGAAGAAGTCTGCACTCTGGGGAGGGGGTGTTAATGTTGCATTTTAAAAACTGTAGTAAAAAGCCCCCCTTCGGGCAAGACAGTGAGGGAGGAATGATGGTGAAATTTTTTTTTTGGGGTTTTCTTTTGGGAACCCCCGTGGATAAAATAAAAAAAAAAATTTTAGCCCTTCACAAAACCCCGGGGAAGCTTTGAGCCTGTTGGAAGGGAGGGAGAGAAAAAATCATAATCTTAATTTGGGAAAACTTGGAAGGAAAAGGTCCCAAAAACCACACAAAATACTCCCCACAAATTAAAAAACTGGGCAGGCGATCAAAATGCCCCCAATAAAAAGTAGGGGGGCCATTGGTACACTAAAAGGGAAAAAACCATAAGTGTCCGGGGGCCCCAAAATGTTCAAAGCCCCCATCAACATTGGGGGGTTGCCAATAAAACCCCCGGGTCCTTCAAAGAGACGGACAATACCAAAATTAGTGCCGGGTCAGCCGGGGTATGGCCGTCTTGGACTGCGTGGGCCCGCAGTAACAGCCAGTTGATCAGGCCCTGATCCATGGGAGGCCTGGTCATGGGGCCGGGCCCCCGGGGGGGGTTTATCCCGGAAAAACCCCCAGGGGAAACCCCCAGGTAACTCACGTAAAAATATTGACAGGGCCCCGATCCCCCCGGGAGGCCGGGGCTGGGGCCGGGCAGGGGGGTTTGATCCCCCCACTCCAGGGGAGACTCCGTTTTAAACCCCCGGCCCTTGGTTTCCTCTACGTTCCCTTCCTCAGATAAACCCCCTCCCCTCCCACCCCCATAAAATTACATCCCCTTTCCCCCCAATAAAACTGCGTCTCCCTTCCCCCCTCCCCCCTTTTTCCCCCCCTTTTTACTTTTAAAAAAAAAGGTAAAAAAACCTTCCATTTTCCCTCCCCGTCTCCACCACCTTTAAAATTAACACATCCGCTACACATTAAAATTTAAACCCCAAATTCCCCCCCCTTTCCCCCTTTCCCTTTCCCTTCTTTCTCTTTCCTTCCCTTCCCCCTCCTTCCCTTTTCTCTCGACCAGTCCGTCTTTTCTCTAACTTTCCTTCCCCCTTCTCTAATTGCCTCCCCCCTTACTTGACTCTCCTTCCCTTCCCTTTCCGTTTACACCTTTTTCCATTCGTCCCTACCCCCCCCTTTTCTATTTTCTTTCATACCCCTTTCCTCCCTTTCCCCAAATTCCCCCCCTTTCTCCCCCCTCCCCCTCCATCCTTTCTCCTTCCCTTCTACCCTTCCCTTTGGGTTCCTCCTGGGGGCACCATACAATAAGACAGAACATTGTTAAATCAATATTCAGTGTTAGAGGGCCCCTCCACCTCGTAAACAACCTCCCCTTGACCGTCCCCCTCTCTTATTAAATCAGCGACGGGGGCAATAGTGCAGGGGGAACCCCGTCAGGTGAACCAGGGTTTTTTAGGTGGACCACGCTTAGGGAACCCGCTTTAGGGGAACCACCTTAGGGGAACCACCTCTAGGGAAACCAGCTCTAGGTTAACCACGCTCTAGGTGAAAAAACGCCCCAGGTGAACCAGCTCAGGTGAACCACGCACTACGTGACCCGTTCTAGGTCGCTGTCTGGTGAATCACACTGTAAATGAAACACCTCTAGGTTCAGACCTCTAGGTTCAACACACTTAGGTTCATCACACTCTAGATTCAAAAAATTCTAGGTTCCATACTCTAGGTTCAACACAATCTAGGTTCAGAAAGCTTTAGGTTTTAACACACTTAGGGTTTAGCACGTCAAGGCTTAGCACCTTAGGGTTTAAACAATTTTTAGGCAACAACCTAGGTTCGGGACACTCGGGGGTTAACACACTCTAGGGTTTAAAACGCTTTAGATTCAGCAACTCTAGGGCCAAAACACTCTAGGTTCACACACTCTGGGTTAAACACTCTAGGCCAACACACTCTAGATTCAACTATTTAGGTACAACCATTCTAGGTTTAACACATCTAGGTTATCAGCCTAGGTTTTAAATCACCTAGGTTGGCGCTCTAGGGTTCAAACACTCTAGGTTTAACACACTCTAGGTTCAACACACTCTAGGTTCAACACCTCTTGGTCCAACACACTCGGGTTTTTCCACTCAGGTTCAACAACCCTTTGGTTCAACACACTCAAGGGTTTAAACAACTTAGGGTTTAAACACTCAAGTTCAACACACTCTAGGTTTTAACACACCCAGGTTCCACACCAGGGTTTAATACACTTAGGTTTAAAACTTAGATTGCCACACCGAGGGGTTTAGGGTGCTTAGGTTCGCACACTCTAGGTTTAAACACTCTAGGACCAAAACACCTTAGGTTCCAAAACACTCTAGGCCAACAACTAGGTTCAAACACTCTGGTTTAACACACTCTAAATTCAAACACACCTAGGCAGCACACTCTAGGGTTCAGCCACTCTAGGTTCAACACATTCTGGGTTTAAAACACCTAGGTCCAAAAACCCCTCTGGTTTAACACACTCAGGTTCATCCCACTCTAGGTTCAACACACTCTAGTCCAAGACACACTAGGGTTTAAAAACCCCCTATCCCAAAAAGCTCTACGTTCAAACACTCAGGTTCAACACGCTTTATGTTCAACACACTCAAGTTCAACACACTCTAGGTTCAATACACTCAAGTTAACACACCTAGGTTTTAACCACTCAGGGTTTAGCACCTCTAGGTTCAAACACTTAGGTTTTAATACACTTAAGTTCAACCACCTGGTTCAACCACTCAGGTTCAATACACTTAGGTGTAACACACTTAGGTTCAGCACATTAGGTTTAAAAAACTTTAGGGGGTAACACACTTTGGTTCAGCACACTCGAGGTTTAGAATGCTCAGGTTTTAAACCTCAGGTTCAACACCTCTGGTTCAACACACCTATGTTTAAAACACTCTAAGTTCAAACATTCTAGGGTTTAACACACTATAGGTTCACACGCTCTAGGTTCAACACACTCTGATTCACACGCTCTAGGCCCAAAACACCTAGGGTTTAACACACTTAGGTTCAGCACGTCTAGGTTTTTAAAACACTCTAAGCTCAACACCTCTAGGTTCAAAAACACTCTAAGTTCAACACACTCTAGGTTCAACACACTCTAGGTTCAGCACACTTAGGGTTCAAAAACACTCTGGTGTAACACACTTTGGTTTACACACTCGAGGGTTTGAATGCTCTAGGTTTAAAACACTAAGGTTTAACACACTTTGGTTCAACACACCAGGTTCAACACATTCTGGGTTAAAACATCTAGGTTCAGCTGCTCTGGGGTTTAACACCTTGATTTAGCCATTCGAGGTTCAACCCTCTAGGTTCAACACACTCTAGATTCAGATGCTTAGGTTTAAAACACTTAGGTTTAAAAACTCTAGTTCAGCACGTCAGGGTTCAACACACTCTATCTCTATAGTAACAGTTACCCTACCGTGTACCGTTGACCCAAAGACCAACCCCTCGCCTGAAATCACTATTCATATTGCGTGTTTGGCATTATTCAAAGACCCTGGGGACGTGGGCGGCGGGGGCTCCCTGTTTCGATGTGAGCAAGGGGATAGTCGGGCAAAGGGGTCTCTCCACATATCTGCAATTTACGTTAACACCTCGTGAGTTTTCTTACCCAAACCCCGTGCGAATCCCAATGATAAATGGTTTTACAGCGGTGTGGCAATGGATTTAGTTTTTAAGGGGTTTAAGACGTAGAAAAGGCTGTTTGGAAGCGCAGGGCAAAAGGGGAAACCCTCACCCACCCCCCACTACCCCCACCACCACCCCCAGCTGCAAGCCTGTTGCAGCCGTTTCAAGCTTCCTGGGTTATTTTTGGGGTGTAATTGCTTTTTCTCCCAGGGGTTGACCCGGATTTTGCAAATTAAGCCAGTCAGTAAGCCCGACTGTGGAAGTAACGCCCGTCAGCCTATCATCCCACCTTCTCCTGTCATCCCCAAATGCTCCTCCCTGCTTTTTCATCGTTACAGTCTTCCAGGCAGCCTTTTTCCCTGGGTAAGCCATCAGCCAACCGTTCTAACCCCGCTGAGAGGAAATAAACCACCAGAAGAAGTCCAATTCCTGAAGTATTGTCTATTCGCTTTTTGCCCCGTTGGGTGCTAGAGTGGTTTACCATTTCCCGTGGGTAAGTGGGTTAAACCCCCTTCGTGGGTAAGAGTGGATGGCGCCAGTGAGCGCCCGGAGAGTCACACCCCCCACCCCACTCTACCACACCCCCCCACCCCACCACCCCCGCCCTCCCCCATTCCCTGTGGGTTTGCACCCTTGTACCCGGGGGTTTTCCCAGTAAATGTTTTGGCTCCTAATTGGGCAAGAGATTGTAGTGGCGCCAACGATAAAACCCAATTATGAGGTTCCCCGGAAAAA
>NW_026470796.1:0-12035 GCF_026875155.1 Cherax quadricarinatus | reverse complement strand
GTCAGGGGAGACATGATAACGACATATAAAAATACTGCGTGGAATAGACAAGGTGGACAAAGACAGGATGTTCCAGGGAGGGGACACAGAAACAAGAGGGCACAATTGGAAGTTGAAGACACAAATTAGTCAGAGAGATATTAGGAAGTATTTCTTCAGTCATAGAGTTGTCAGGCAGTGGAATAGCTAGAAAATGACGTAGTGGAGGCAGGAACCATACACAGTTTTAAGACGAGGTTTAATAAAGCTCATGGAGCGGGGAGAGAGAGGGCCCAGTAGCAACCGGTGAAGAGGCGGGGCCAGGAGCTAAGACTCGACCCCTGCAAACCACAAGTAGGTGAGTACGTACACACACTGTGAAGGCTTACTCAGCCCTGTAACAACTTCAGACAGTATTACTCAGGCTGGCTCCTCCTCAGGAAAATTAGTGAATAGAAAAAGAAATAATAATTCACAAAGATAAACACTTTATTATTTATTAAATCAAACATAAAACAATAAAATGAAAGGTATATCCTATTTGAAAGAAAAATGAAAAATGAAATGATAAAATAACATTTGAACTCAACGCTAATGTAACACTTGGGTGTCTGGTGTTGGTGACACTGTTGTTGAAATCGTAGCCGTTGCTGATGATGGGGTGGGGGGGGTCGCAGGTGTTGGTGACCATCCACTGGCTAGTTCTTCACAGTATACCAGTGAGTAGTATCCGGTGACAGGAAAGCAGGTTCTTTACCGCTGCAATGATGTGGGGTTACGTCCTGCAATTTCATACAGGTGCACAGGTACTTAAATGCAAAATGGGGAAGTCTCTGGACGTTAGTCCTTCTCCTGTTCTTCTCGTTGATTGACAGGTGACCCTCACTGTCATCCAAGCTGAAAAGATAGACAGGTTACCCACTGCTTAAATAATCACTCTCCATGGCAGTGTACACTACTCAAAAGACGTGGTGATTATTACAACAGTCAACCTAGAGAAAGACTGAAAAGACTAAGTTTATTATTGGTCAAAAGTGAAGCTTTTAACCAATAAATCACTAGAATACAAGGCAGGCATGTACTTACAGTAGTGTTGGGGCTGCGAGTCGAGTGATTTACTGTTTGACCAGAGCCCCATATGTCACCTTTCGAGGGGGGGGGGAAAGAGGGGAGGGGAAGGGATAGTGGGAGCTAGACTGACCCTACATTAACAAGCAGCCGGCAATCAAACTATCACTTTAGGGGTGGGGGGAAGAAAGGCGGGAAAAACGGGTGCGTGACTTGCCCTACCTTAACTAGTAGCCGGCAATCAAACTATCACTTTAGGGGTGGGGGGGAAGAAAAGGCGGGAAAAAAACGGGAGCGTGACTTACCCTACCTTAACTAGTAGCCTGTAATGAAACTATTGTTACTATATTGCTACTCTTATCTATTGAACTTTTCCTCACACACACAACACACCACACACACACACACACACACACACCAATTGCTTGCATCAGTTTGCTGGTGATGTTTCTCCACAAGAATGTTACAGTATATCTATTATGCTTGTATACTACTCTCTACATTTTCTTTTAAAATAAAAAATATGAATGTATACTGTAGCACACACACATTATGATGTATAATTACAGTTTAATTAAGGCTAATATTCTGTTATGTTGCATACTCTATACAGATTCAGTATATATATAAAGTTTTCAATTTTTATTTCTTTAGTACAGTATGGTAGTAGATATACTGAACAACTTACTGCTCTATGTGGACCCGAAGAAAAAAGAGGCAACAGAGGGTGTGGCACGTATGAGGTTCCAGCTTCAGCTGTATTCCAGAGATGATCAGCGAAAACCCATTATTAGACTCCAAAACCAAGTCAGGTAAATTCGGTTCTTGTCTTGATTTGATTTTTGCAGTTTCTTCTTGATTACCTTTTTGACTGCATCATAAGATTTCAATGATATTTCCCAGTGAGGTCAGTTAGCCATGTTGGCTATCTGAAAATAAAGAAAATTTATAACATATCTTTTTCATTTTAACCCTTAACAGTCCAAAAATATATATACGTTCACCTGCACAGCGCCCCAAATATTTGAAAAAAAAAAAATGTTTTTTTTTTTATAGAAAAAGAGCACATTTTTTAAGTGTTTTAGAATCAAAAAATTGGGGTCCCGTACCCACAGAGATATGAGGCTGAGAAGTTGGCACTGGATGCTCATGTGACGGCAACATCGAGTCCTGCAGCTTGCAGAAGTGTTGCGATGTAACTTTTTTTCTTTTTTTTCATATTATATAATTTTTATGTTCTGATAATTAAAATTTATAGTAGTTCTTGTCATTTCATAACCAATCTTTGTTCTGACACTAGTATTAGGTACAGAAATTGTACTCAGATTGTCACAAACACATTGACAGCTGGACATTTAGCTTGGTCATTTACTGTTGTCTTGGAATATATACAAAGTATTTATATGTCCCAGCAATGTTTTGGATATTTGGAAGTATATAATAATAATGAGGAGGAGCAGGAGAAGGAGGAGGAGGAGGAGGAAGAGGAAGAGGAGGAGGAGGAGGAGGAGAAGGAGAAGTCGGAGAAGGAGAACGAGAAGGAGGAGGAGGAGAAGGAGGAGGAGGAGAAGGAGGAGGAGGAGGAGGAGGGGGAGGAAGGAGGAGAGGAGGAGGAGGAGGAAGAAGAGAAGGAGGGGGAGGGGGAGAGGAGGAGGGAAAAAGAATATGTAATAATAATAATAGGTAATAATAAGTTCCCTTGAAGCATGAAAAACAAAGTCCCCCCCTGACAATGACATGATAAGATGAGATAACATTTGATAAGACCTGACGTTTCATGAGCATACGCGAGGGTGCTGCAGATAGGAAAAGGTTAGAGGTGACATTTGATGAGCATTGCCTCTGTTTTTGCTGGTATACAAACATGTTTGTCTGTCTATTTGTCTGTCAAGCTCCCTGTCTATCTGTCTATCTGTCTAGCTCTCTGTCTCAGAGAGAGCCACAAGACTGATTCATCACTTTTTACTCACATCTTCAAGCAGAGTATAGCACTTTGTCTGGATTTTTTGGGTTATCCTAGGTAATTTACACTATACTTGTATTTTATGTTTTACCCGTGAGAGAGAGATAGAGACAGATTGAAAGAGATAGACAAACACAGATAGAGACAGAGATAGAGGTAGACAGAGATAGACGACACAGATACAGAAATAGACAGAGATTGACAGGCCCTAAACTTGGGGTTAACATCACTTTCCTCTTGAAGGAGGAGTGAATCCTTGGGTGTTTGCAGCACTGTTTGTTCTAGTGGCGCTTAAAATTAATGGCACTCCCAAATTTTTTTTAATATGGTGCAACCCAGTGTTAATACCCATGCTATGCTGACCAGGCATTCAGGGCAAAACATGCCAAATTTGGAGGCAGGAAAATTAAAAAATTATTATACGTTTGGGGCGCTATGCATAAGAACATATATTGACATTTGACCGTTTAGGGGTTAAATCTAATTGTTTCTTTTTCTTAACACACTGACTGTTTCCCTCGAAGAGTGGGTGATCACAAAAAAAATAAAAGAGGAAACAGTTTACCATTTTTTTCATTCAGTGCTGTCTTTGCCTGAAGTGTTCTAAAAACAGTTTCATATGACCTTAGGAGTTGCAGCATCCCCCTTTTTTAGAGTGCAGGCATTTGGTGACCCTTTGGGTTTAGTGCTTCCCCAATGAATATAGTATATTAATACTATATTATTCTGCAGATATCACTTATCACAACTAAGAAGTTTGGAGAAAGAAGTATATTTAGTCCGAGCAGCTGGATTTAAGGATCCAAACAATGAACAAAAAGAAATAGAGAGTTTGATTTAGAGGAAAAAGAAAGTATATACGAGAAATCTCTTGATTTATTTCTTAAAAATTATTGTTATTATCTTTAAAAACAGTTTTTTAAGTCTTTGGATTAACGTGATATCTTGTAAAAACCCGGTGTGGGCTTCCCAAGGGACAAGTCAATGGTTTTAGTGAAGAATTGGCCATGGGGGAATTCATGTTTAAAATTAAAACCAACTGCAGAAAACCCAATAAGTGGTTTGGGGCGGGGGTGGGGGAATTAAACAGGTATTTAAAATGAACATTGGCATTTATGCTTTCCCCCTGTATCTCTATTTGAAAAGTGTTTCTTGTCGTAAAAAGTATTTTAAAATGTATGTTAGTTTATTATGGGTTAAAGGGTTTGACCCTTTAATTGAATGAAGTTTGCTTAAAAGGGCCACGGGGCGACTAACAGGGGCAAAATGGGCTTTTGGGGTTTTTCGTTTGACTTGGTTTTTAAAAATTTCTTGTAAGTTGGGATTAATATCTTGTTTGCTGTTAACTATAGAAAACCTTTTCATGGGTTTTAGGTTTCTTTCATTTTTTAAAAGATAAAAACATTTTGGTTTTTTAAAAAGTCATCTGTGATGTACAAAATTTTGCTTAATAATCAACTTTTTTTCGAAAACCATATGGGGCACCATGAGTAGTGGGGGGAAACCTTTCCCCATAAAACAAAACCTTTTTAGAAAAATCACTTGAAAAATTAAAGCTTTTTTAAAAACTGCTGAAACTACAAGTATAAATTACCCATCATTTGGGTTTGCCCATATTGTTAATCAATTGGTTAGTTTAAAGTGAAAATTTGTTACCCAAAAAGAAATGACTTAAAAATGATAACCCCATAAAACGCTTTGGGGGCATTTTAACCCCTTTAAAACAGTTAAAAACGTTTTATTTTACTTTCCCGGGGCTGTGCCCCAAATTTTAAAAAAAAAAAAAAAATTTTTTTTTAAAAAAAAAGGAGACATTTTTTAAGTTTTTTTTTAGAAAAAAAAAAATTTTGGGGTTTGTACTTACCGAGTATGAGGCTGAAAATTTTGGGGCATTTTTTGTTTCATTGTGACAGCAAATCGAGCCCTTCAGCTTGCAAAATGTGTTGCTAATTCCCTTTTTTTCTATTTTTCATATTTTTTTATTTTTTTTTTTTATGTTTGTTTTAATTAAAATTTATATTTGTTCTTGTCTTTTCAAAAAACCAATTTTTGTTATGACACTAGTTTGGGTACTGTTTTTTAAATAAATTTGTCACAAAACACTTTGGGGACGGGCTGGACATTTACACCTGCCTTGGTATTTACTTTGTTTTGGGAAATATATACAAAGTTTTTTTTAACCCCCAAAGCTATGTTTTGGATATGGGGAATTTATATAATAAAAAATGAGGGGGGAAGAGGAGGAGGAGGAGGAAAGGGAAATTTTTTAATACAAAATAGGTAATAAAAAGTTCTCTTGAAGCATGAAAAACAAAGTCCCCCCCTGACAGTAACAAAATAAGTTGAGTTAACTTTTGAAAGAGCTGCCCATTTGACGAGCATACACGGGGTGAAAGCAGAAAGAAAAAATTAGAGGTGAAATTTTGAGCATCGCCCTCCTTTTTTTTTCCGTTTGGTACACAAACATGTCTGTCTGTAAAGTCCTTGTCTATTGTTTGTCTGTCTAGCTCTGTCTCAGAGAGAGCCCCAAAAAGGGTTTTGCATCACATTTTCTCACATCTTCAAGCAAGTTTAGCGTTTGTTGGGTTTTTTTTGGGGTTTTCCTAGGTAATTTACACTATGTTTACTTTTTATTTTTGTGTACTGTTTAGAAGATTTAAAAAGATTTGAGGGCGATGGGCAAAGACAGAGACAGAAAAGACAGAGACAGACAACCCGAGACAGAGGAAAAGACCAGAAAGACAGAGGGCAGACAAAGGGAGACAGAGACAGAGGGAGACAGGGGCAGACGAGTTTGACAGATAGAAAAAAGTTTTATTTCGTTTTGGGGTTTCTTCGGTAAGAACCCTATATGTTTCGTTTTTTGGGCCGTTTTTTGGGTTAATGTTTCATTTTCGGGGTTTCAGTGGGCCCCCCCCGTTTTTAAAGATTTTTTTGTGTGGTTGTATGTATTGGTACAATATTTTGGTAGTGGAAAAACATCATCCTAATTATCTTTCTTTTCTTGGAGGCCTACAAAATTCTGCAGGCATTTAAAAGTTGGTGGTGGGACATAAAAAAAAATTTTCATGGTGCCCGTTATGGAGAGTACCATGTCCCTTTTTCCTTTAAAAATTTTTACCAAACTTTTTTTTACGGGGGTTTACACTGCGGTTTTATTTGAAAGTTTAAAAAAAAATTTTAAAATTATTATGATTATATACATTTTTTCCTTCCTTTTGCAGTTTATTTTTAAAATTAAATTTTTTTTTTTGTTTGTTGGCCTTAAAAAATAACCCTTTCTTGTTTTTAACATTTTTTTTTTTTTCAACAAGTCGGCGTCTCCCCCCCGAGGAAAGGGTTTACCCAAAAAGAAAGGAAAAACCCAAAAGAAAAATACTTTCTTTATCATTCAAAAATTTTTACCTCACCCTCATTAATCCTGTTTTTGCAGGGTGTCAGGGGGTACAAAGTTTTGAAACTTTTAAGTATAAAAAATTTCACATCTTTTTCCTCCAAACTACCTTTTTCCCCCAAAACCCCCCCCCCTTTTTTAAAAAGGGAGGGGATTGTTTTTTTCCCCTTTCAGGACTTAAATCCGGCTATATAAAAAAACCCGGTTTTTCCCGGGAAACCCCTTTACTATAATTTTTTCCTTCTAAAAACTCCAACAGATCGTAAAAGGGCCCAAGAAACCCTTCGTCTCCCTTAAATCCTATTTTAATCGCTTTTTGCACCCCTTGCCCGGGGAAATCCAAAAACCCCCCGCCCCCCAAAACCTCCTTTACCCCCCCCCTCCAACCTTTTTAAGGATGACCCTACCCCCCCTTCCTTTCCCCCACGATTTTTACCTTTCCATGTTTTCTACCCTTTTAACCCCAAACTTCCCCTAAATGGGTGAAACCACCTCAAAAACCCCCCTTTAACCTTGGGCTAATTTCTTTTATTTTAAATCCACCCTTCTCCCTAATTTCCACACTCCAAATTTTTTCCCGCATGATATTCACACCACCCCATTTTTTTTAGGTTGTAGGTTTGGGAGACAGCAAACCCCCCAGGGAGGTTTACCCTCCTGGCCAAATGAGTTTAAAACGAAAGTGTAATTGTTTTACAGAAGGTAGGATTGTGGTGTCTTTTGTCTTTTTTCATAAAAATGCCATGATTACAGGGATGTCTTGTTTTTTTACTTACAATTAGGTAAAACTACACATACCCTGTACACATTTATTTATACACACTCATATAGGGTTTTTTTTGATTTTATCTTAATAGGGTTTTTGGGTTTTTTTTCTTTTCCTTTTAAATTTCCCTGGGGAAGTGGAATTTAAAAATCTTTCCCCCGGAAAAACCCTGGTGGGTTTTAAAAATCAATTAAAAAAAGCCAGGAACAATGGCAGTAACCCCCTTTTCCCCTTTAAAAAAATTTTGAAAAAAAATAAGAAGAAAATTGTCAAAGTGGGAAGTCTGAATGGCGTGGATGTTGGGCAAAAAGATAAGAAAGGATGATTTTGGGTTTGAATGAGAAGAAAACTGGATTTCCTGGCTTTTAAATGAAACAAAACTGGGGGGCGTGGGAGGTTTCATGGAGAGGAATAAATGGGGTTAGATCAGGGGGTTTTAAAAAGAGGAGAGCTAAAGAAAGGGGTAGCAATAATGTTGAAGGATAAGATAATGGGGGAGGGGAAAAAGGGACTAAAAAATGTAATTTAAAACAAGGATTATGTGGAGTAAAAAAAGGGTTTGGGTGTGAAAAGTGGGGGTTTTAGTAAGCATATATGCACCTGGGAAGAGGGTGTAGACGGGGAGAGAAGGGTTTTGGGAAAAGTTGAGTGAAAGGGGTGGGGAGTTTTTGAACCAAGTGTGGATACTTGTGGGGTTGGGGAAATTTTAATGCCCAAAATGGGGGAAAAAGTTGTGGGGGAGGGAGTAGTGGTAAATTTGGGGGGGGTGCCAGGGGGGAAATGTAAATGGGGAGCCTTTAATTTGGGTATGTGTAAAAAAATATTTGGTAATAAGTAAAATTTTTTTATGGGAAAAGAGGTTTAAAAAAATATAAAGGATTTATGTAGCCCTTTTAAAGAAAGTAGTTTGTTAGATTAAAGTATTGGTGGATAAAAGGTTTTATGGGTGGCTCCCCGGTTTTACATGTTTATAGAGGGGGAAATGATATTCGGATCATTATTTAGGGTTTTAGCTACGTTAGAGTAAGGGTAGAAAGGGAAAAGAGGAAGGTGGGAACAACAAATAGGAGGGGGAAATTTAAAATTTTAAACTAAAGGGGGGAGGAAGTTTGGGGGAGATATAAGTGACAATTGGCAAAAAGGTGGGCTAGGAAAAGGATAGGGGGGGGGGGTTAAGGGGTTTAAAATGTTTTAAAAATCAGATTAAAAAGGGGGCAAAGTTTTGGTTATAGGAGGGTGGGGGCGGGGGAAAGGGGAGTATTGGGGGAAATGAAGTAAAGGGTGTGATAAAAAGAAAAAGTTAGCAAAAGAAGTTTTTTAAAAAGCAGGGTGTTATAAAAGAGAAAAAGTACATGGAGAGTAGGGAAAGGTAAAGAGAGTGAAAAAGGAAAGCAAAATTTAGAAGGGGAGAGGCACTGTCAAGAAATTTTAAGAAAATAGAAAAAATTTTTGGGAGTGATTAAAAAATTTTAAGAAAGCCTAGGGAACGAGGGTTTTGTCATTAAAAACAGATAGGGGATTTTTAGATGGGGGGGGGGAGGTTTTGGGTTGATGGTGAGACTTTTTTGAGGAATTTTTAAATTTTAGGAAGAAAGGAGGGGTAATTTTCATGCCTGGCCGGGTTTAGAAAAGGGCATAAAAGGGTGGATGGGGGAGTAAAGTGGCAGATGTTGCAAATATATGGAATAGGGGGAAGTTACTAAATGCGTAAGACTTTTTTATGGGGATAGTGGGGCCCTAGGTTGGGGTGAGAAAAAGGGGGGAAACTATTTCCCCGGTAAAATAGGTTTAAAAGGGATTTTAATGTCACCTGGTTGTTTAAAATATTTATAGAGGGGTTGTAAAAGAAGTAAACAAATGTTCGGGAGGGGGGTGGGAAATAAATTAGGGGGAAATCAATATTTCCACAAGTTTAAGCTTTCTTTTCATGTGCCAAAAATCTTATTGCGGAAGAAAAAAACACGATGAATATTTGAGAATTTCCTACAAAACCCAAAAGTTAAGATTTCCCTTTCCGGGCTTTACCACCCTTTTCCTATACAATCCTTTAGGAAGTTGGGGTAATACATCGGGATTTAGCTTCAGTTTCTTAGTAGTTTAGGGAGATTTTTTATCAAAAAACATTTAGTTTTTGGTCAATATTTGGGGGTTTTTGACCATCAGCACCCCCCTTTTACCCGGGGGAAAAGAAAGTGGGGTTTTTACCTATAGCCGGGGAAAAGCCAGAAGTGTCCCTTTCCTGACTCTTCCGCGGTAAGATCCCGGGTTTGTCATTTACTAAACATTGATTTTCTCATATTGTGGGGGGCCACCTCTTATTAGGGAATTTATTTCAGTACAGTTTTATAATTTTCCCCTTTTCCCTCATTGTAAGGGTTTACTCAGCCTGAAACAATTCAGCGTATTACCAAGGCGGCTCCTCCTGGGAAAAATTTAAATAATAGAAAAAAAACAAAAAGAAAAACAAAAACATTTATTTTTTAGAAAATATAAAAATAAAACACTTAAATATGAAAAATAAACCTACCTTTTAAAAAAAAATGAAAAATATAAAGAATTGAATTCAACGCTAATATATATAACTGGACCCCCCCATAACGATCAGCTCCCAACTCGACCATTATGTAAAATTTTTTTTTTGTAATGCTTTTTGTAGGTGTTTTTTTGGGTCCCAAATGGCTAATCTAATTCAAATATTTTTTTGGGAGCAAATTTAGTCTATAACGGACCCAAAACAGACTTTGGATTTAAATAATATCGTTTTTGCGGGGGGCCCCTGTTAAAAAAAATTGGGTTTGGGGTTTGGGACATGCGTGTTTTTGAAATCGTAGCCATTGCCCATGATGGGGGGGGGCCAGGTGTTGATGACAACCCACCGGGTCGTTCTTCACAGATTTCTAGCCACAATAATTCATCCCGATGATAGGAAAACGGTTTTTTTTCCACTGCAATGATGAGGGTTTTTCCTGCTACTTTATACACAAACAGGGAAAAAGGTCAGAAAAATTTGGGGGGCCTCAGCGTGCCGTCTCCTTCAATTTCTACTCTTTTAATAGCAGGGACCCCCTCTGCCCCTTTTTAAACTTAAAGAAGAAAAATACCCAAAAAAGGTGGTGATTTAAAAAATTTTAACCTAGAAGACTGAAAGGACTAAATTTTAAATTTTTGGGCAAAAGTGAAGCTTTTAACCCAATAAGTTTCCACTAAAATATGATCAGGGCTGACAACAGTGTGTTGGGGCAGTCGAGTGATTTACTGTTTGCCCGGAGCCCCACATCACCTTTGGGGGGGGGGGGGGAGAAGGGGGGGGAAGGGATAGCTGGGCTAGATGCCCCTCCCTTTAACAAGCAGCCGGGAATCAAACATCACTTTGGGGGAGGGGGAAAAAAGGGGGGGGAAAGGGGGAGGGGGACTTACCATCAAAACAAGTACCCGGGCAAGAAACTATTGTTACTATATACCCCCTCGCTACTCCTATCTATTGAATTTTTCCCTCACACTCACCCAAAATTTAAAATGATTTCTTTTTATTTAAACTTTTTTTGTTTTGAGGAGACCTCAAATTTACTTTTCTTTTACATGCCCATTATAATCATTAGTTTTGTTTTTTTATGTATACTGTACTGTTAATACGGGTTTGGGCCATGACTAACCAGCAACAGTCACCCGGGTTCCATCAGTAACCGGCATATTTGGGCTAGCAAATTTTCAAATTTCATCATTAATGACTCAGAAATTGGCAGAGGGTTTTAAATCTACAGCAGCAAGCCGTGGGGGAGAAAGCAGTGATGAAAATGGGGAAAAGATGACAAGTCTCTATTGATTGTTTTTAAGGTATTCCAACCAGCCACTCTGTAATCCAGCAAACTCCCAAACCAGACCTACGGTCCCAATGATGCCAGTTTAGTGAGGGCTCCAACCCAAATCATATGATTGGTTGGTTTTCTTTATGTACTGTTAATATTTGATACAATTTTACAAAACTGAGTACAAAAAGAAAGATATTTACATTTTTATTAAAATCAGGAGATAATTTTTTTTCTAACAGATATACAAAAAAACCAATGTGATGACATGGGGACATCCTTTGGGGTTTGGCTTTGTAACTATGAGGAAAACTTTTGCCTAATCAGCCTTTTCAAGAAGTGCTAACCATCAAGCCCGCGTTGAACATGCAGTTGATCGACAGGTTGGGTTTAAATTTCTAAAATGGAATATTTTGATTTTGAAAGGATAACAAAAAAAAATTTCCCTTTAAAGTGGAATCAATTGAGGGGGGGATATAGAAAAAATGAATGTGTTCAGTGTTTTTTAGTGGACATTCGGCTGTGGTTTTGAAGGGCGAAGTAAGCCATAAAATTGTGAAGGGGAAAAAGGGGGGTGGGGCATTGGGGCATCGGGAGCAAAGAATGTCTCCATGGGGGAAAGATGGATGTAAAGAGTTAGTGGGACCAACATTCTTTTAAGGGTTGAAGCATGGGTTGTGAATGTTCGCAATAAGGAGGCTGGAGCAGTGATGGTTCTGTGGGGAAGGGATGTAAATATTGTGCAGAAATTCATAGTGTGGAATCAGGGGGAGGGGTGAGTTACCGAAGTATTATTCAGAGTTATGAGGAGAGGTTTTTGAGGGGGTTTTGGTTTTTAAAAAAGTTAAGCAAAATAGGTACTTGGGAAAGGGGCATAAAACTGTATGGGGGAAGGAGGGTAGGGGTCGCCTAGGGAAACGATGGAGGGGGGGAAAAAAAGGGGTTTTTGGGAAGGGGGGCTTTTGACCAAAAGCAGGTGTGTGTGAGTAAATTTAAAAAGGAAATGATGGGGAAAAAAAGTTTTTGGGACTTTACAGAGTTGGGTGTGAGCAGGGGGAA
>NW_026470795.1:0-10528 GCF_026875155.1 Cherax quadricarinatus | reverse complement strand
TCTTGAAATCATCTCGATGGTAAGTAGAAGTCAGCCCCCATAAATTCCAAAGCCCCTTTGACTTCCATTCAATCCCACAAAAACAGCTCTTCATTGGGGATGCCAAAAAGTCCCTATAATGTTTGGCAGGAGAAGTTCAGGGGGTCGTTGTTTAAAAAGACCCCTTAACCACTGAAGCAGACTGTATTTATGCGTCGGACAGTCGGTCCCCATTTGGTGCTAATACATGTTTTCCTCCCCGGGTGGCGTGCAAGAGAACCAGTAAACGTCCCCTCCCCCGCGGGTCGAGAGACGAATGCGGAAAATGTATATGAAGTTGGGAGTTGGGCGGAGAGGGGGTAGGTGTAGGCGGGGGACGGGGGTTTGCTGTTTTCTAATGGTATACATATATGAAGGGTTGATGAACGGGGCATGAAATTCGGGGGGGGTGGAAAAAATGTTTTGAGGCTTTTAAATTTAAGGCCCCGAATTAAAACCCTACACGCGAGCGAAGAAATTTAATTTCTTCTTTATAGAAATTTTTGGACGTTCTCGCTGTACCAAAAAAATAAAGGGGAATACAATCTTTAAATAGAGTTTAAGTTTTTCTGTGGGGTTCGGGTGCGATGGTCACAAGAGCGTGTAGAGACCCAATGCGTAAAGGAGGGTTAGGTCTTTTCCTTTAAAAAACCCGGGCATTGCTTTAAAGTAAACATCGTTTCCCGACTGGGGGCAGGCAGGTGGTTTAACAGAATGTATGGACCCGCGGGGGTGGGCGGCAGATGTAATTTAATGCATACGATCACGTTGTTACTTTTAGCAGAGTGCGGGGGGTTAAAAATTTAGTACTTTGGAAAAATGGGGTTGGTAAAGTTGAGGTGAAGTTCAAGGAATTTTTCCCCCTGTACCGTGGTGTGATATAGGACGCGCGTTCATCATTACATCTCCTTCCTCGAGACGCAAGTGTTTTTAAAATTTTTTCACGGGTTCTGCCGTCCAAGGGGGTTTGCTAAAACGGGTGTAGGGGAAACCGGGTTTTCAGTGTGGGGGGAGGACGAATCAGCGTTTCACGTTTTGTTTTCTGTGAAAATTTAGGTTAGTACGTGCGTGGTTTTTAACGGGGTTTTACGATGGGTAGGGGGGGGGGTTTTGTCTTAATTGGGCTTGATTTTGAGTGGTGGGTCGAAATTGGTAAAAAGTGCATGTCGTTGTCGTAGCCGATTATAATATTTTCAGGGCTAGCACTGTTGAAGGAATAGCAGAACCCGGTTTTTGCGGGAACAATTCTTAAACAAGCTTCAAAATCATTAGTTATGAGGGGGGGGGGCGATTTCCCGTCTGCATACGAGCTTTTAATTTAAAAGGGTTTTTGGATAATTTGTGTTTGTTCATGGGTAATCTTCGGGGGGTCAGTTTGCGTTTAATTGGGTGTATGTCTCTAATGTTGTATATATTCCCAACGTGTGGCCTTTTTTATTTTTGTAGCCATCATTGGTATTTGTTAGCTTTTTTTTTCCTATTCATGTAATTTGATATTGCATGTAAGGGTTTTTCGCGTCGACCCATTTTTTCCTATGTCTATGGACTGTAGAGTGTGCTTTGGCGGTTTTTAATTGTGTGTGTTGGGTTTTAACACGATTATGCAGTCATATACTTCCCATGTGGTTTGCCATTTGTTATACCCCAAAGTTAGAAATTTCTTTAATAATGTTAATGTGTTTTTTAGTATAAAACCATCGTCAATACTTTGTTGTAGGGATTACCAAATTTTACGCACCGTTTATCGTTGTTAAGTGGAGGTCTTGTTAATTAATTTTGACTATAAGAAATATTTCTAACCAAAAATTAAAAACAAACTGTCCTATTGCATAAATCTTTTGCACTTGCAGTTTTTTTTGTAAGCGTGAGGCCGTTTTTATCCCTTTTCCTTTACAAGTTTAGGGAACAAGTACATTGTGTTTTTTTGCTTCAATTTTTTTCGTGTCATAAGATTTACTTTTGGATAGCATTTAGAGTGTTATGGGTTTTTTTAGTTTTTTTGTCACTTTGTGGGCTTTTTTTTTTGTACTTTCAGTTGGGGGGGTTTTATAGGGAAGGGGGGGCCTTCTGTCTGGAAGGGGGGGGTTCTATTTGCGGGGCTACGGTAAACAACTGTCCCCTTTTTGATTTTGTACTTATGACGTTGTCATAGACAGAAAACTTTTTAAAACTTTTTTTGTCGTTAGTAGGGAAAGTAGTACAATTCCCCCTTTTACTTTTTTTACTGTTGGTGTTTTCTTTAATAATTTTTGTTATATGATTAAAATTTATACTGTATTTTTGGTTTTATAGGGCCAGGGAAAGTTTATTACATTTTTTGACAGAAAAAGCATCATTGTATTTTTTAAAAGGGTTTCTAATAAAAATTAAAAAAAAAAATCCCAAAATTTAAATGGATAAGAAGAATACACACGACGTCCCCTTTTTAACATGAAAAAAAAAATCGGGGGGAAAAACTAAAAATAAAACAAAAATCATGACTTTTAAATAGACGTTAAAAAAAACAGTAAGGGGTCCTCTTTGGGGGTGAGGTAGAAGTTTTCCTTCTGGTGGACTATGTTTTAGTTTCCCGGGGATGTATTTACGGGGCCCAGATTTCCGTATGTCCCCCCTGTAATTACACCCATTTGTATATAAATATTAGAACACTTGTGCTCTAATTCAATATGGTATGCTCATGGGGGGCCGCATTTGTAAGTTAATTCCTCCTGAGGAAAAGCTGTGTTTGGGGTTGGAGGAAAAGTTTAATAGAAGGATAGAAGGAATAATTTTAAATATCAGTGTTTTCACTGCCGGCTTCATTAAGGGAGGGAAGTCAACTCCCGTTTTTCCCCCCCTTTTTTTTCCCCTCCCTAAAATTTTAGTTTGTCTGCCGGGTACTGTTAAGGTTGGGGAAGTCACGTCCCGTTTTTTCCGCCTTTTCCCCCCTCCCGAAATTTTTGTTTTTCTGCCCGGGTATAGTTAAGGTAGGGGAAGTCACGTCCCCTTTTTTTTCCGCCTTTTCTCCCCCCCCCTGAAATTGATATTTGTCTGCCGGTACTTGTTTTGGTAGGGCAGTCTAGCTCCCCCTATCCCTTCCCCCCCCTCTTCTCCCCCCCAAAGGGCGTGTGGGGGGTCTGGTTTAAAAACAAACACTAACTCACACTCCCAACTTACTGTAAATACTCCCGCCTTTTTTCTAGTGGATTTTATTGGTGAAAGCTTCATTTTGCCAAAAATAAACTTGTCCTTTCAGTCTTTTCTAGGGGGGGACTGTTTTAATAATCCCATTTTTGAAATTGACCTACCCTGGGAGTGATTTTTTAAGCAGTGGGGAACCTGTTATCTTTTTCCGCTTGGATGTCAAGAGGTCACCGGGAATCAACGAGTAGAACGGAAAAGGATAACGTCCAGAACTTCACAGGTTGTATTGAATACCGTGAACCTTATAAATTGCAGGATAACCCCAAGCTTGGGGGCCCCCGGGAAGCCGCTTTCCTGATTTGGGGTAGAAACTCACGGTAACTGGAAGCTAGCCAGGGATGGTCCCAAACACCTCGCCCCCCCCCTTTTCCACAAGGGCTAGGGTTTCAAAAACAGTGTCACCAAACCCAACACCTTTGTGATATTTTTGTTGATTCAAATGTTATTTTTTCTTTTCTTTTTTTCATTTTTCTTTAAATAGGATTCCCTTTTCATGTTTTATTTTTTATGTTTGATTTAAAAAATAGTGTTTTCTTTGTAAATTATTTTTTCTTTTTTATCTTTTAATTTTCCTGGGGGGAGCCAGCCTGAGTAATACGTCTAAATTTTTAAAGGGGCAGTAACCCTTCACGGGGGTTCACAGCTCTCAACGCCCCCCCAAATGAGGGATTTTAAAACCCATTTTTTTTTCCTTTCTTTTTTGTTAATATTTTGCTAAATGAGTGTAAGTATTGAACACATTTTCACACCAAGGAGTACAAAGACTGATAAAATCCTTTGTAATTAAAAAGTTTTTCTTAAAATTCTTGTTACCTGCACTCTGCATGCCTGTTTTCAATATAACAAAATGCACAATTTTTACGGCCCTGATGTGTATTTAAAATATTCAACTTCCTTTTTTGACTTCACAACATTTAAAAACTAAAAGCCATTTAGAATGATCAAAGTGATAAGGGGAAGATGTTTTTTAAAAAAAGGGGAAATTTTAATAAGGTCTTGGGGATGTCCTCCAAGAGAAACCCCGCAGTAATGGTTTTAAAATTAATAATTTAGTTTTTAAAAAGGGGACATAGGAAAGTTTTGGGTTTGGGAAAATAGGGTATGATGAGTGGAACATCTCCCTATTGGGGTTTTTATTAGGCAGGATTTTGGGGGTAGTTTCAAATTTTGGGTTGGAAAGTACATGAGGGGGGGGTTGGATTTGATGGACTTTCACATCAAGCTTATTTCTTGGGTAGCATTAAAAATTGGGTTTTGGGTAAATGTTTTGTTAGTGGGTAATTGAAAAGGCCGCCTAGTAGGGCCCCAGGCCCCCTGCATTTTTCCTCCTTTCTTTTTTCTTATTTCAACATGTTTTCTAAAAGTTTTTTAAAAGGTTCTTATTTCCCAAAACTTATTTAAACCTTTTCATGTAGAGAAAAACATTCAACCTGTGAATTTCAAAAAGTAAAGTTTTCCAAATGTTTTGTGATTAAAAAAAACAATGTTGCGGGTTGTTATTTTGTGGTGGTGAGGTAGGGGGTGGGGTGTGGTAGTATATAGAATGTAAAGTACCAGCGTAGTAAAGGGTAAGGTAACTCTTGGTTATGTGAAATTTTTTAATTTTTTTAAAAGGGAACTCTTCCTATTATTAAAATGCTGGTTTTTTTCGATTTAATCACATTTAAACCAATTAAAGAAAAAAGGGCGCTTCATCATCTCTAAATATTTTTCTCCTTAGAACATTTGACTCCATAAAATAGCAAACCAAAGACTAACACCTGCTTTCTCTGTTACATTTTCTACTAAACCACCAAAAAACCATGGCCCTGTATTGCTTTTCACATTATTTTTTACATATACTGTAAAAAACCCCTCGTGTCCTTCAATTATTTGAAAAATTTAACAAAGCAAAATACGTCGCTTATTACATGTGTCCCTTTTACCTAACATTCTCGGTATTTCCAAAAATATTACAAAAATTAACGAGTGTCCTAAATTCTGCGAAAAATAAAAAAAATTTCCCAACATGGAAAAACTAGACAAAGAAACCGGCCTAAATGGTACTCAGAAGCTCTCTACAAATTTTTAAATAGCGTTTACTTTCACTGTATAAACTTTGGTACCAAGCCAATACTCAGTTTATACGCACTTCCCCAAACCCCTAATTTTCTAATATGGGTTATGCGTTACTTTTACTAGAATCTGTAAAAATTAGAACAAATGAAAGATCTTAAAAAAAGAATTCTTGATGGGCCTTGGCTACGCACGAACCTTGATGGTCCGTGGGCTACGCACTGAACCTTGATGGGGGTGGGTACGCCTGAAACCTGATGGTCCCTGTTTGGGTCGCACGAACCCTTTATGGTCCGTGGGCTATGCCCCTGAAATTGATGATCCTGTGGTAGCACTGAACCTTGATGGGGCCGTGTGGCTACCAAAACCTTGATGGGCTGTGGGCACGCACGAACCTTGATGGCCGGTGGCTAGCATGAACCTTGATGGTCCTGTGGCTATGCATGAAACCCTTTATGGTCCCCTGGGCTACGCACTGAAACCTTTGGGGATCCCTGTGGGTAGCACGAAACCTTAGGCCGGTGGTACGAACTGAACCTTGTGGCCTGGGTACGCACTGAACCCTTATGGCCCGTTGGCAAAGCCCTGAACCTTGGGTCCTTTTGGCTACGCACTGAACCTTGGTGGGCCGTTGGCTACGCACGAAAACCTTTATGGGCCCTGTGGCTCGCCTGAAAATTGATGGTCCGTTGGTACACACGAACCCCGATGCCGTGTGGCACGACTGAACCTTTTATGGCCCCTGGGCTACGCATGAAATTTTTTGGTCCTGTGGCTACGCACGAACCTTGATGGGCCGGTTGGCTACGCACGAATCTTGATGGGCCCTTGGGACACACGAACCTTTTGGCCGTTGGGGTATGCACTGAACCCTTTGGGGGTCCCTGTGGCTACGCACTGAAAACCTTTAGGTCCGTGTGGGTACGCATGAACCTTATGGCCGTTGGCTACGACCCAATCTTGATGGTCCGGTGGGAACACTGAACCTTGGTGGGCCTTTTGGGTAGCACTGAACCTTGAAGTCCTGTGGCTACGCACGGGAACCTTTAGGTCCCGGGACTACGCATGAAAACCTTTATGGTCCGGTTTGGTAGCACTGAAACCTTTGGGGGGTCCGTGGGCTACGCACGAACCTTGTGGTCCTGTGGCACCCCTGAACCTTGAGGGGCCGGGGCACGCCTGAACCCTTTATGGCCGGTGGCTATGCACTGAACCCTTGGGGCCGTTGGCTACGCACTGAACCTTGGTGGGCCCTGTGGTACGCACTGAACCCTTTGGGGGTCCTGTGGCTAGACGAACCCCTTGGGGGGTCCCTGTGGACGACTGCCTTGAGGTCCTGGGTACGCATGAACCCTTATGGTCCCCCGGGGGCTACCACTGAAACCCGATGGGTCCCTTGGCTACCTGAACCTTTATGGTCCGTGTGGCTACCCTGAAAACCCTTTATGGTCCGTGTGGCTACCCCTGAACCTTGAGGTCCCTGGGCTACTACTGAACCTTGATGGTCCGTGTGGCTACGCCTGAACCCTTTATGGTCCGTGTGGCTACGCACTAACCTTGTTTCCCTGTGGGGTACGACTGAACCTTGTGGGGCCCTGTGGTCGCACTGAACCTTGAAGGTCCGTGTGGTAGACTGAACCTTGATGGTCCCGTGTGGCTACGCAAAAGAACCCCTTTGGGGGTCCGTGTGGCTACGCACGAACCTTGATGGTCCGTGTGGCTACGCCTGAACCTTGATGGTCCGTGGGTACGCCCGAACCTTGGGGCCCTTGGTACCACTGAACCGAGGTCCCTGTGGTACGCACAAACCTTTATGGTCCGTGTGGCTACCCCCTGAACCTTGATGGTCCGTTTTGGTCGCCGAAACCTTTGGGGGTCCGGGTGGCTAGACTGAACCTTGATGGGCCGTGTGGCTACGCACTGAACCCTTTATGGTCCGTGTGGGGAGCACTGAACCTTGTGGCCCTGGGCTCGGACTGAACCTGATGGTCCTTTGGGCTACGCACTGAACCCTTTATGGCCCTGTGGGCTACCACTGAATTGGTGGCCCTGGGCTACGCACTGAAAATTGATTCCGTGGGCTACGAGAACCCTTTATGGCCCGGGGGTGGCTACGCCGAAACCCTTTATGGTCCCCGTTGGTACGCACTAATTTGGGGGGTCCGTGTGGCTAGCACTGAACCTTTTTTGGTCCGTGTGGCTACGCACGAACCTTATGGTCCGGTGGCACGCATGAATTTATGGTCCGTGTGGCACGCATGAATTCACTTGTTGCCAAAAATACACTTTCTTGCAGTCACTTTACCCCAAAATTTTTTATTGTGTATTTTTTTTGATGGTACCTAAAAAGTAGTTCCTACTACTTACCCGGTAAGTCACCCGTTGCTTTACTTAAAAATTCACTCAAATCACTCACATTTTCATGTAGTTTTATCTGGAACCTTTTTAAAACTTTGGTCATGCCACAAAAACATCCTGGGGGTCATGCCCCCTTCCCCCTCCTGGAGGTCATGCCATCACAACACCTTTAGGCAACAACTCACCATCCAAGAGGTCATCCACCACAAAATCCGAGGGTCATCCAACCCCCACATCCCGGGGGTCATGCCACTCCCCAAATCCCTTGGTCGCCCCACAACCCTCCTAGGGGCATGCCACCCCAGATTGGAGGTCCTGCCCCTCCAAACCTCCCTTTGGGGATGCCCCCGCACAACATCCTGAGGGTAAAGCCACCTTCGATCCTGGAGGGCATGCCACTCACAAAACCCCGGGGCATGCCACCCTCAAAATCTTTTAGTGTAAAGATTTCTTCCTCTGCTATTTACACCAAAAAAAAGATTTTCGTTTTTTGACAAAATGAAACAAATTTAGTGTAAGACTTCTCAAACCCCGTAAGATCTTAAATGGTCTTACCAAAGGGTCGCCCCTCCTTAAAAAAAATTAATGAAAAAAAAGAATTTTAAAAAAAATTTTTTTTAAAATTGAAAATTTAAAACATTTAAATAGAATTTTTTCCCTATTGAAAAAAAATAAAAAATAAAATAAAATTATTCAAAAAAGTAATTTAAAATTAATTTTTTTTATTTAACCCCTTTTAAAATTTCCTTTGTAATTTTTTCACATCTGAAATAACATATTCCCCAAAAATCTTAGCCAAAAATATTCCCAAATAAAAATTTTACCACTGCAAAAATAGGGAGTTTTTTTACCTTTAGGTATTTTAAAATTATTAAATTTTAATTTGCTTTAAAATGTTTTTTTTAAAAACCCCCTGAAAAAGCTAAAAAACAAAAGTAACACGTTAAAATATTATAAAAAACATTTAAAGACTTTAAATTGAAAAAAAAAAGGGAAAAAAAAAATGAATACGTATTAGAATTTGGTGTGGGGCTTTAACCAAAACCTAAAAAAGAGCGGCTTTTATTAAAATTTGTGGACGTGGTCAAATGATTTCAAATTTTTGGACCCCAAGCACCCCGGGGGGAAAGGGGGGGGGTTGCGGGGTGACTACCCACTTAACGCAGATAAAAATATGTCCCCCAAACTTTTTTGTCTCCACTTTCTTTTCCCTAATTCACCCTTTTAAGCAAAATTTAAACAATTTAGATTTAATATAATTGCATTTAAAATTAAATTACTAAAAGGCACAAGCGTAACTCGTAAATTGGTTAAAATGATTTAAACCCAAAAACATTAAAATTTAAAATTTTATTTTTTCCTTTAAGGTGTAAAAAATGGGTTAAAATTCGTACTCAAATTAAAATTGTGGGCGGGGGGGGTCACAGTGCTGCCCCCCCTTCGGGCTGCTTTATGTGGGTTTCGTTGCCCCTGTTGTTTTAATTTTTACAAATTTTTTCCAGGTTTTTTGCTTTAATTTTGTGTGTTTGGTGGTTGTGGTTTTATTGGTTTTGGGCCCTATGTTTAATTTAATTATTTTTTTTCACTTTGTGTTAAACAAAATTTTTATTTTAACCATTTTTTAGAAATTTTTCGCCCTCCCGCTTTGGGGTCAAAAAGTTCGGCGGGTTTTTTTAAAATTTTACCCTTTTTAATTAAAATATTTTTTGAAAAAAAAGCGATATTACATTTAAATCAGCTTTCCCAAAAATTTTAGTGACATTCAGACGTTGCTAGGTTGGTGCCCCCAGGGGGGGCTTTTGTGTTCCCCCCATAAAATCCAAGGGGGGGGTGGGGGGAGTAAACCCCATTACGCATAGCATCCCCCATTGCTTTTTTTAAATGAAAAAAAAATAATGTAGTAATTTTGAGGAAACATAAACCAAATATCACTTTGAGTAAAACTAAAAATCGTCAACAATTTTCAACAATCCCAAAAAAAAAAAAAAAAAAGAAGAAAAAACTTTTAATACAAAAAAAACTAGTTCCCTTTGACCTTGGAAGGGCCTAGTGAATCGATCTTACTTTCCTTCCTTCAATCCTGCAAAAACATCATCCGTCAAAAAACAAGCTGTAACTGACCCCTTTTTTAGGATAAAATGTTGTCCAGAATCTGGGTGACTCATTGTGGACCGTAAATAGTTTTAAACAGCTTAAGGAGAAAATCCTTCACAAAAAGTAACAAAACACACAAATAAGGAACACCTCAGGCGTGTGTCAAGTTGGAAGGGTTCAAAAAAATACCATTAACTATGAATGTTTGTACATCCAGCAGTCCAGGTTAATTTTCAAGATAACATCACAGCTTTCAGGTGTTTCTTAGTCCCCTTGGTATTTCAAGCTGATATCTTTCATATTTTTTATAGAAGACTGTGATTTCCCATTACCTTTAATTTTTTTCAAAGGGTTGTACAAAATTTTTGAATGACCACAAACTGGGTGCCACTCCTTTATTGCTTTTGATCGTATTTTGAGTTCATTATAAAACGACAATGCACTCCCAAAATCGCCCTTTGTTTTTTTCCCGTAGAGTGAGTCGGAATCCCTTTTTCCCCCCCTTTATTTTTCTTAACCTGATTCTTTTCCCTGTTGGAAAAAACCTATTCTCCAATTCAAAAAAGTGTTGTATTGAATTTACCACATGCGATCTGCCCCCCATTCAAAATAACCCCAGTCCTTAGCTTCACCACCCTTTGTCAAGGTTAAATACTTAGCTGCCAGTCCCCGGGGCACGCTAACCTCCCCCAAGTATGTCACACCAAAAACTGAAACACCAAATGTGAAAACACAACACGGGGAAACCTCCACCGGGGGTGGTTTAGTGTCTGGTAGAGACGGAGGGTAAAGTTGCTCGCTAAAAAGAAGGAAATTTTAA
>NW_026470794.1:0-11768 GCF_026875155.1 Cherax quadricarinatus | reverse complement strand
TTTGTTTTTGGTTTTTATAGTGTAGTGTGTGTGTGTGTGTGTGTGTGTTGTGTGTGTGCGGTGGTGTGTGAAAGTTGTGTGTGTGGTGTGTGTGTGTGTGTGTGTGTGTGTTACTGTGTTTATTTTTTTTTTTTTGTGTAGGGTGTGTGAAAAAGAGAAAGATAGAGTGATGTGTGTGTGTGTGTGTGTGTGTGTGTTGTGTGTGTGTGTGTTGTGTGTGGTTTGTGTGTGTGTGTGGGTTGTGTTTGGTGTGCGGGGGTGTGTGTGTGCGGTTGGTGTGTGGGGTGTGTTGTGTGGGGGTGTGTGTGTCGGTGGTGTGTGGTGGGGTTTGTGTGTGTTGCGGTGGGGTTTTTTTTGCCGGGTGCGGTGGGGTGTGGGGGTTTTGGTGTGTGCCTTTGGTGCGGTGTGTGTGTGTGTGCGGTTGTGGGGGTGTGCCGTGTGGCGGGTGTTGGCGGTGTGTGTGTGTGTGTGTGTGTGTGGCGCGCCGGGTGCGTGTGCGGTGCGTGTGCGGGGTGTGGGGATGGTGGGTTTGTTGGTAGTGTGTGGTATTGTGTGGTTGTGTGGTTGTGTGTGGTATTGTGTGGATGTGTGGGGTTTGGTGGTATGGTTGGTATGTGTGGGGTAGGTGGGGTTTGTGTGGTATGTGGTGGTATGTGTGGGGGTATGTGGGGGTTGTGTGGTATGTGTGTGGTATGTGTGTGGTAGGTTTTTGGTTGTGTGGTATGTGTGTATGTTTGTGTGTGGTGTGTGTGGTGTTTTCGGTGTTTTTTTTTTTTGTTCTGTAGGGGTGTGGAAAAAGAAAAAATAGAGGGGATTCTGGCTTGAACTTAATCATCAGTCTTTAATTTAGGCTCATTGGAGCCTACTTTGCTACCACCACCGCGTAACCATCACGCCCGCACTACCCCCCTTCCAAATTGCGCGTCACCACCCCTGCCCTCCCTGCTCCCTATCCCCCTGACCCCCCTAAAAAACCCCTTGCAGTAACCCATATAATCCACCAACGCTTTCGTTTTCCCCGACCTCCACCATCCTCTCCTTGCTACGCCATCATTACAGTCAAAAGCCCAAAAGTACAGTGGGGCCAAAAAAAAAAAGAAAACCTTCCTGATTTCAAGCAGTTTTAAACATGTACTTTATTGTAAAAAATCTTTCTTAGTATTTTCAGATCGGATCTCAGTCAGTTTCTGTGGACAGGGTAGCATTAAATCACTCAATGGCGCCCCTCGGTTGCTCGGCAACATCGTGCGATAGCCCAGTTCGGTCCAGACGCTCTCATTATTTTATCCCCTATTTGGGGTTTGCATTGGGTCGATTCATAGCTCCTGGCCCCCCTCTTGCTGATTGCATAGGCCTCTCTTTCCCTCCCCCAGGCTTTATCAACCTCCCCCGTAAAACTATGTAGGGTTTCCCCGCCTCCACTACGTCATTTTTCTGGCTATTCCAGGGGCCGACTACCTTGACTGAAGAAATAACCCCTTTGAGTCATCTGAGCTTACTTCCAATTGGCCCTCCGTGTCTGTGTCCCTTTCTGGAAAAATCCCGTTTTTGTCCCCCTTTGGGTTTTTTCCCGCGCGTATTTTATTGTCGCTTTCATGTCTCCCGACCCTGCCCCGGGCGCGGGCCCGTTTTCCCTCAACTTTCTTCGTAGGACAACCCCCGTAGCTCGGGGGTTTTGTTGAAAACCCTTTGCACTTTTTTAATTTTCTTGATGTGTTTTTGGACTAGGTGTGGATTCCAAACTGGTTCTGCATACTCCAGTATGGGCCGACGTAAATGGTATACAGAGTTTGAACGATCCTTATTTAGGTTTTGGGACGCATCCTTTAGGTTTGCGGCGCCTGTATGCTGCAGCAGTTACTGATTGATGTGCGCCTCAGGAATATGCTGGTGTTATACTCCCCCCCAAATCCTTGATTGGGGTTTTTGCGTTTGGCCATCTAAACTATATTGTGTTCGGTCTTTTGCCCTTCCCCACTTCATAAATTTTGCTTTTGGTAGGGTTAAATCAAGGGCCAGTTGTGGACCAGGCTTGTAGCTTCCCAGGTCTCTTTGTGTCCTCCCTGATCCTCATCTTTTGTTTTTCATTAACTTCACTCATCTGCAAAAAAGGACACTTCTGAGTCTCCCCCTTCCGTTATTTTCATTCACATATCCCAAGAACGCACAGGTCCTGGGACTGACCCTGTGGAAACCCGCTTGCACAGGGCCCATTCTGACACCTCGTCACGTACCATGATGTTTTTTCCCCCCCCTGTCGGACTTTGCCCATTGCAGTCCCTTTCCCTGTTAGTGTGCCTGTCCTCTAGCTTTTGCAGTAACCCTTGTGGGGGAACGTTCGAAGGCCTTCTTGCAGTCCAAAAAAATGCGCGATCCCCCCCTCTCTCCTTGTTTTAATTCTGTCCCTTGCAAAAAACTCTAATAGGTTTGTGACAGGATTTTCCTTCCCTGAAATCGTGCGGGTTTCAATTACATTGCTCTCAGCATATCTGGTGTTATCATGCAAACTGTTCAGTTATCAAAATTTTCAGCTCCTCCAGGGGTGTAGGTGGTGGTGGTACTAAACTGTGCTCCTTCTCGTACCCCAAAGAAAGAAGTCACAAACAGTTGGCCAGTGCCTCCAGGCCCCCTTGCAGAGGGCACAATAAAGTTAATGTTATACCTGTTTGAAATAGGGAGTGTTTTTGTGGGTTTCCCCCGCATCACCACCACAACCGTATCACCCAAACAACTCCGGCACTACAACCCTCACTACATTTGCACAACGGTGTTTCGCAAAATATACCAAACCACCCTCGCGCAACCATCCCCCCAACCACCATGCAGCAACCATCACCACAACCCCCTCAACATTCACACAACCCCCACCATCAAAAATATCACAAAAATTTCACTAAAAAAGTTTATTTCCACAAACACCCAACCCGATTCACCCCCACCCCCAATACCACAACCCCCATCACAAAAGCCACTATCACTTAAAAAAAATAACTACCATTTTACAATCAACAGCTTTAAAAGCCACCATTACCACGATCACTGAACCACCATTATCAAAAATTACATTCACCGCAACCACCCTAGGAACTATAACCACCAAAACCTAAAAAAAATTAAACCCATTACAAAACCCCCACCATAACCCCATCATCTAGCCCCCATTATAACAGCCCTTACCCAAAACAATATCACCACAGCCATGTCGCAACAAAACACTATCACCAAACTGCCATCCCAAAAAAAATATCACCAAAACCCCCAGGGGATAGCCCCCTTCACCCCAACCCCCAGCACAGCCCCCTTCACTACCACCCCACAGCCCCTTCCCACAACCAATCTTTTACACCCCCCACCATCCACCGCCAGCCCCCTTCACCACAACCACTATCACGACAAACCACCACACCTCCGTACAAACCCTTCCCACAAGCATATCACGCAAGCACCACCCTCCACCCCACAATATCGCAACAATCAGCACGGTAGAGACACGTTCCTCTGGTGCATGTAAACCAGCATACATATTCCGCCAGAGTTACTTCCCCCAAAAAACTCGTAGAGGACATGTCCCCCTGCGTCAAGCTCTCCCAAATATGCTTGTTACGAATGATATCTCTGAGAAGACAGCCAAGTTTATTTATCCCACAAGCTTCTGAGGCGACGCTGGATAGATATAAATGACTTTTTTTACCAAAAATATGGTAATTGTTTAGGAAATTTCGCCCTTAATAAGGAGTCCATTTAAAGGGATCATTTAAAGGGGAGGCATCTTTCATTTGAAAGAAGACGGTAAAAAATTTCTCCCCCGGATTCTGAGGCAAATGTGCTCGAATCCGTGGGATAGATAAATATTTAAAATGCCCCTCTTTTAATATCCTTTTAAATGGGTCCCTTTTTAGAGTAAATTTCCCGTGATTCAATTCACTGGGAATATAATTATAATTAAAGTATTTATAACAAACGTAGTTGATGAATTTTTAAAAATTGCAAGTCCGTATGAGGCTACTAAAACTACAGTGCTTGTGTGTGGCTGTTTTTCTAAGCTATAATATTCATCTTTCTGGCTTTGGGGGATTCATATGCCTGAGGGACTTTGCCTGCCCCTTTTGCTGCCCCTGCCTCACTCAAAAACACCTGATCGTATTTTCTTGGGTCTCTTTGCAAACATTGCAAGCTCCTGAGTTTTGATTTAATCACGAAAGGGCCAGGTATCATTCAATTCCCCCCCGGGTTTTTTTGTGTGTTTTGCGAAAATTTTTGCCTTATTCTGCAAAAAAGCGTCGCTATTTTAAACCAAAAAAGCATACAATATATATGCTTAAGGGAAAAGGGCAAAGCTCGTCTCCTGGCAGTGAAGGCACCCCAAAAGGAGTATTTTAGTTGTTCCCAATTCCTCCCTTTTGCACCGACTTGACCCCCAAAGGCCCTTCGGGTTTTGGGGTTGCTCTTCGCCTAGCCCTCCCATCCCACCGAAAATAGGTGATTTTCGGCAGGGCGACAGCTGATCAATTTTGGACTTCTGGCCGTGTGTCACACAGAAAGGGAAGTATGCCGACTGAGGAGGCAGGACATCATAAAACGAAGCCTCGCCACATCCGTTTCCCAGCCAAAGGGAATCCCCAAATACAGAGGGCTGATGGGAATAAAAGCGTCCTTGGAGCACTATGTACCCCGGGGATGGAAAGGAGATTGCCTGGACTACCCCTTTGCCGCCACATTGCAGACACCTACTTGCCATACTCCGTAGTGGAAGGGGGTGGAGCTGCCAGCCACAGGGAGACCCAGAAGATCCGAAAATATGAAGCCCTTCCCCCTTGTTTATAATTTCATTCCAATAGGGTCGGAGACCCTTGGAGCATGGGCAAGTGTGCTCTAAAGTTCCTCAAAGAGCTGGGTGAAAAGCTCATCATAGAAACCAAGGAACCACAGGCGACCAGCTTCCTCTTTCATAGACTGAGTGTTGAGACCCCAGAGAGGAATGCCTGCAGCATTGGGGGCACGCGGCCCACCGCAGGGGAGCTGGACGAAGTATTCGAGATGTAGCTCTGAGTTACTATGTTGTTTTACTTTCTGTTGTATTTTTGTAAATGTTTGGCCAATGTATTTGTCTTTAAATAAAACATACTTAAAATATAGGGGGGTTAGGAGAAAATTCTCAAACAGCTTCAGGGAGAACCTTCAGTTTTCCCTGAAGCAGGTTTATCTTTTCCCCGAGGATGAGGGTCCCCAGGACAGTTTTTAGAGGTGGTACCTATATATATATATATATATATATATATATATATAAAAATAAAATATATAATATATATAATATATATATATATAATATATATATATATATATATATATATACACATTATATATATATATATATATTTATTTATTTATATTTATTTATTTACAAAGCAATTGACTACAGATACGAGCGAAATACGAACAAACATTTTATTTTAGTCAAGGTGAGGATTTGAACCGTTCACACGGTGTTCACACTCCGCCTTATCCCATGTTGCCAACGTTCACACAGTGCTCACACTCCGCCTTATCCCATGTTGCCAACGTTCACACAGTGCTCACAATCCGCCTTATCCCATGTTGCCAACGTTCACACAGTGCTCACAATCCGCCTTATCCCATGTTGCCAACGTTCACACAGTGCTCACACTCCGCCTTATCCCATACTGCCAACGTTCACACAGTGTTCACACTCCGCCTTTTCCCATGTTGCCATCGTTCACACAGTGTTCACACTCCGCCTTATCCCGTGTTGCCAACGTTCACACAGTGCTCACACTCCGCTTTATGCCATGTTGCTAACGTTCACACAGTGTTCACACTCCGCTTTATCCCATGTTGCCAACGTTCTCACAAAACTTATAAGGACAAAAGTTTTAACTTCTGTCTTTTACCCTAAAAACTGGAATACTCGCGGCCTGATTGGCGCCATGTAACTATTTCATTTTGTTCTGCAGTTATACAAGAGCCCACGAGAGAGAGATTTAGAATGCATTTACTTCGCAAAACCGAGCAAAACGTGAACATATTATCTTAGCCAATGCGTTTGTAAATTTACCTAATGTTGAGTTATGGTGCTTAGTATATGTGGACGTAAGACCTCTAGAAGTTGTCTTTCTGCAAAAAAAAAAAAAAAAAACTTTTCAGTTATTACAATATTGTGAGCTCAAGTCTTGGTCGATGGTGAGGTATAAATTGAATCTTGATCCAGTTGACTTAAGACTGAAGTAAAACACTGGGACGATTTTTTAAACCGTGTTCGAGGCCCAGGTATTTGAGTCGTCTGGATCACCCATAAGCTGGCTAGGACTGAGTCTGATCTGCTGCTCTAGAGGTGGATTCACACCCCAGGTGTACATGTGTAGAACAACAAAATAAGCTTACTATCTCTTCAGAGTAGCATGTCTCCATCTGGAAGCTTCTGGTTACCATTGGGTCTGTGCATCTGGGATTCCCTTTGAAATCAAAGATATGTTAGTTCTGTATTATAGCCGATTGATCGATAAAGATGAAAAGACAAACGCCAAATTAGTTTGCCGATTCATTGCCGGAAATATACTGTGCTTGTGCTCTGAGAGGATATAGGTAACGGATGTCGAAAAAGAGAGATTGGAATAGGGTTAACGTGATATACATGGCCTGAGGAGCTCTCAGAGGCGAGCTCTGTCCTTCCAGGAGACATTTACAAATTGTTTTGAGACGAAATTCCTATTTATCTGACAATCGCAGTGAGACTCAAATGAGGTTGAAAAATTATCCCGCTGTCTTGATCCATCGATAAACTAGAGATGAATGTCAAGAGAATCAGGGAGATGCAGTCTCCCTGATGACCGTCTTAAGACGAAGGGGTTTTGTGATCCTAGAAGACACGACGTTCAGTCCTTGTTGTTTTTAAATATAACGACCGGCTGTCCACATCACATTTTTATTTATTTGCTTTGCGAATACTTTATGAAAGTATAATCCTCGAGATGCTGTTTCACTGACCTAAGGAACATCAATGACAAATTTTGAAACATTACATTTTAAAAGTAAAAATACTTTAAGCACAACGTTTCCCTAAAAGACCAACTTTTTTTCAAGTCCACAAGTCTTTAAAAACCTTGGTCTCCGAGCAAAAACGTTGTCCTTAATGAGGTATCACACTGCAATGGTGTCTTCTTTTTAGATTATCGGTATTTTGTAGAAGCCTTTGGGGAGCGAGACGGCGAGGGTGTTACCTATAATAGTGAGTCTAATTCCCCCAGTCATTTTTCAAGGTTTTGTTCAGGAGGGTACCTTGATGCTGGTCAAGGCGATTCAAAGACAAGGAGCAATCCTCCTCTTCTCTGGATCATACCTGATTACGTCCTATTCCTCAGGCACAATATGATCTCTACCGGTTGTGCACTCCTCTGCTTATAACGGTATTACGTTCGGGCTTAGACAGAGTCTCTGGGTTGAGTTTAGTCTTAGGTTAAATTATGATCACCGGACTCTGATACATAGAGAGCATTTGCTTGCCTTTTGTTTTATATACCTTCATCAGTATGATTCACTGGTAATGTATAAATAACTTACATAATTCATGTCAGGCGAATTATATAGCGCTGTGAAGAGCCTGTCTTTGGTATATATTTAGTGCGTGCTAGAAATAAATGGCCAGCGAAGTGATTTATTAACTTTGTGTGTGCTCCAAAAAATAAATATTATTTTACCGCACTCTCATTCTCTGACATTCGCATCATTAGTTTCGGGAAAATTATCATTAATTCTGAAACAGCTGTGATAAATTGTTGAGTTTATTGTGTATAAAATATAAAATAGTAATGCGCCCCATATATGACAGTATACTTTACTAGCAGGTCATTATCTGCCGACATTTCTATATTCAATGAAGTATTTTAAGTTGCTGTAAAATAACCTAACAATATTAACATTAACAGTTTTGTGTGTGTGTGTGTGTGTGTGTGTGTGTGTGTGTGTGTGTGTGTGTGTGTGTGTGTGTGTGTGTGTGTGTGTGTGTGTGTGTGTGTGTGTGTGTAAAGCCGACAAAGAGACAATAGGAAGAATTATTATCGTGCATGCTTCGGCCAACTAAGTTCTTCAGCATATATACGAGAATGAAAGAATATGAGGTCACATGAGGATTCCTGGTGGCGTTACATCGATGTCTGAAAGATTGATGTTGTGGTGGGCAGAGCTTCTCTTGGGTCATTAGAGAGTACTTCGTTCTCCACTCATTTTTCCAAAGATCTCAGGACGTAAGTGCCTCTTGGGACATGCAGATGCAGGAATGCCTAGTTATGCCTTTGATATACGTGTAACCGGTTCCAAGGTTCCTTCTACCTCATGTCTAATTTTCTTTTTTTTGTTTGTTTGATCAGCTGGACTGTTGATGGCGGCGGCTTGGAGGCCTACATAGCCGTTTCCTATTATTTTTTATTCTTGCCGATAGCAGATTGATGAATTTTGGGCTACGGATGTTAACATACGTAGTGTTCTCTAAATCTGCCTGTGAGGCCGCCGCTTTCCAGTGGGTTTATTTGCGTTTTCATTTAAATCCAGTGATGGGATGTATTTTTTGAGTGCAAATTTCGTAATTGTGTCTATTTTCCATTGCATTTTGGAGCTGTTGAAATTTGGTTAAACCGGCAAGTCACATTAATGTGTTTAGTTTGTATGGTTAGTCTTCTACTACAACGAATGATGCTGGCTCCACTTACCTAAAAAAGATTTCTGGGGCGTGCGTGAAACTGATTTTGAAAACCTTTCAGATACCTAACAAAAAATTCAAGACTTTTATACATTAAGTGTGTAAGTATTTTTTTTGGAAAGCAGAAGGGGCAAAACTTCCCCTTTAAAGCATATTCAAAAACAAGAGAGTATAGAGATTTGGAATAGGTACTTCTAAATCTTTAAGTATTGACCTATGAATAAGGCTCATTGAGTAAAATGAAAAAACCCCCTGCGAAAAGAAAAGACAAGAGAGACAAAAAACGAGGTAAGGATTCAGTTTCTTCAATAAAAAAGGGCAGCGGTAAACTGTTTGAAATGGGAGACACGGGGGAAAAAAACTAGAGGACAGCTAAGACGTAGAGAGACACAAAAAAAGGTTTTTAGTAAATGCATATTTCATAATCTATCAACAAGAGGAAGGGCGGGAAAGAAAAACCGGGGAGGAAAAAAACCCATACACAGCTTCAGGAGTAGGTATGACGGACCAAAAAACAAAAACGAGTAAATCCTGCCTTTTTAAATCAAACGGGGATCACGAAAATTTCTTGACCACCAAAAACCCAAAACCGGTGACGACATTTTTTTTTGGGGAACACACGCTAAAACATGCGTTTAACACACAACACACACACAAACACACACAACAACACAACCACACACACAATATCATATACAAAAGGCCAAATGTCTAATCGAATTTGGGCCAGGACAAAATGGGAACTAATATTAGGGGGAAGGGGTAAACCCGGGGGATTATCAGCCCGGGGGGGGGGGGGTGTGGGAAAGGGATTTAGGTTAATTCGGGGAACACACAGATCCAAATTCCCCAAATCAAGAGCCCCCCTCCAACATCAAGGAACCCCTTTAGGGAATTAATAACAGAGTTTTAGACGAGGGGTGATAAAGCTCGGGGGGCAGGGGAAAAGGGGCCCGTCGGGCATAAAAGGCGGGGGCCCGACTGAATCTCGACCCCTGCAAAACCCCAATAGGTTTATACAAATAGGGGAGTGCAAAGAGACCAGTTTTAACAACAAGTGCCTTTGACAAAGCGTAATAAAAACACTCAGAGTACGCAAACGCGCGCAGTCTCTCAGACCTAATGGGCCCCTTTTTAAAATGCTTGTTTAAACTTTTTTTCAGATCCCCGAAGAGCTCTGGTGGGGAATAAAGGCTTCCCGTAGGTGGTGAGTGGGCGGGTGGGGAGTTTTGGGTGGGTGGGTGGGGGTTTAGGCGGGTGTGTGTATGTGTGTGTGTTGTGTGTGTGTATGTGTGTGTGTATGTGTTGTGTGTGGTGTTGGGGGTGTGTATGTGTTTGTATTGGTGTATGTGTTGTGATGTGTGTATGTGTGGGTGTGTGTGTTGTGGTGTTTGGGTGGGGTGTGTGTGTGTGTGTGATGGGATTTTAGGAAAGGGAGGGGGGGGGGGGGGGAAAGGGTTCCTCGCATCATTCCCCAAAGGTAAAAAATTAACGTATATTATTAATATTGCAAAACCATCCGGGATATTAATATGTACGATACTTTTTTTCGTTATATTTTAATTTTTTCAACTAGATATATAACCTTTTTGAAAAAAGATCTTTTTTAAATTTTTTTTAATATTTTAATATTTTTTCTTAAATTTTCATGTTTTTAATTTTATTTTTATTAATACGGAGAAATAGATACTTTAAGACAGGTGGTAACCTCTTAAATTTTAAAAAAGGGATTTTAAACGTAATAATTACAGCGGTAAAAAATAACTTTAATTTTAAATAATTTTTTAAATGGACACAACACTTTAAAAAACCCGAAAAAAAATTTTAATACTGTAAAGCAACACGATTAAGTTTATTTCAATATGCAAACAATTATTTTTTATAGTAGAAACACTTATTTTAATAGGTAAACAATTTTTTTAATAAAATAGACAATTAAATATGGCTTGCAAAATTTAAACCTTAAATAACTTGATGCGTAAAGGGGCTTATCCGCATTTTGCAGTCAGTGTTCGGTCATTACAAAGAAAATATGAAGTCTTTTCTTTGGGGTGAGTGATTTATGAGTACTCATATGAGTAAATTTGTGGAAATCACTTGGAAAAACACTTTTTATTATTGCAATAAGTATACATGACCGACATTTTGACGAATTAAAACACACTTTAAACGCCATGGTATCTTTACTTGAAAAACCCGCGATTGGTGAGACTCCTTCAAAATAAAGAACCCAGATGTTTCATAGGGTTTTAATTCCCTCAACTTATCGGTATTTTTAAAATGCTGTATTAAAGATACTATATAAAACAACCCCCACATAGGGGACAGAAAAGCTTTGAGACATTTCCCGGGGCCGACTGTGGCATTTTCCAATGGGTGTTCTACCCCCCTTTTAGTGAAAACATCCCGATTACTTGGGTGTCTAGGAAAAATAAAGGGATACCCCCGCCTTAGTTTACTGCGGATATAATTTTTTGCTTTAACAATTTATAAAACTGTTGGTGAGTAGGATTTTTTCCTTTTCAAAAACCCCCTTTGGAAGGTTTAACACTAGAAGAGTGAAAGAATAAAGAAAATTGTGAAAAGGCAAAGAGTGTGCGCATTAAGGGAAGGATAATGAGATTGTAACGAGTGGGTGGGGCCCTGGGAAAGCAGCGCTCCAAAATAAAGGCCCTGCCAGCCAGTGCCTTTCTCTTGGCACTACACGCTAAGAGAAGTGACGCTCGCAACCACAAACATTTTCTCAAGCGTACGCGTGAACGCCGGAGTTAAAGGGAAGAGGTGAGGGAACGGCGGAGAATGGAGAGGGGCAGGGTGTAAAATAAACGAACAAGGAGGAAAATAAAAAAAAAGGATGCGTTTTATCAAAATTTGGGTATTCGACAAAATATTGCTGCCTTATTTTAATGATAGTTTCAGTGACCGTGCTGAAAAACCGCAAGGCGTGACTGGGAAACTTCAGTACGTCGGCCAACTAGGGCTTCTAGCTTCCCTTAAAGGACCTCGTTACAAACTTTAACTTCCATTCCGCAGGCTGAAGGCATTTTTTTACATGGGA
>NW_026470793.1:0-11499 GCF_026875155.1 Cherax quadricarinatus | reverse complement strand
CCCCCCTTAAGCAAGTGCCTGACCTTTTGGGGGGTCTTGCTTAAGGGTGGGCTTATGTTGCGGGGGCCATGGCCTGGTGTTCTTCGTTCTTATGTTCTTATGTTCTTATATGTGGTCTATTATGGTTGCACTTGTCTCAGTGAGCCTGGTTGGTTTAGTTATTGTTGGTATGATAAGTGTGTTGTTCATATTTGTTGATGAAATCAGTTACAGGCTGATTCATCTAGTAAGCCAAGGTTGATGTTGAAGTCTCAGCTAAGAAGGTGGTGCTTATTCATTTGTCTGTTTGTTATTAGTGACTTTAATTTCTCACTGAAATTTGGGATGTTTGTGTGAGGTATCCGGTAAATGGCACCGATTGTTATAGGCGTCTTAAGGTTTTTACATTAAAATTAACAAAAATGTATCCATTTCATCCTAAAACAAGTGGTGCTAAGACAAGATAATTGGTTAGAGTAATAGATTGCAATCCACCCCAACTTGGTTTGGTCTGCAGTTGTGAATTGCTGTGTATCTGGTAGAGGTAGATATCTATATGTGTCCTGCTTAAGCCAGGTCTCAGTAAGAATAATGCAGGAGAAGGGTTGTCTTTAGTGATTCAAGGAGTGCTAGGAGGTCATCATAGTGTTTGCTTAAGGACCTGATGTTGTAGTTAAGTACTGATAGATTTTAGCATTGTTTAGGATAGTGGTGGCTTGTGATGCTGTGTAATAAAGGCAGTTACTTTCCAATAGGTTTTGATTGGGTGTCAGATTATGGAGGTTTAGATCAGGGTCAACGTGATCAATCATCTTCTAGGTTTAAATTATGGTTATTTATATCCTGAGTTGTGTGTTGAGTTCTAGTACTGATATCTGTAGTGGTAGGAAGTTTGGACAAGTATATAGCTAGAGTATTTTGGTCATGTAGGGTATAGTCACTACTACACATAATGAAGTTGATGTTGTCTATGTGTTGTGCTGGAATGAACTAAAGGTATAAAACTAGTAATATAAAAATACAAATTAAAAATAGAAAAAGACTCTCCTTGTAATTGCACTAAGGTCTAATAATGACTATTGTGGAGTCATTTTTTTGAGCTAGAATGAGCTGAAGTACAATAGGTTTAATCTAATAATATAAAGGTACAAATTAAAAATAGCATTAGTCTCTCACTAGTAATTGCACTATGGTCTAATATAGTGAATTTGGTATTGACTATGTATTGAGTTAGAATGAGCTATGGTACAACTGAATTTAATCTAATAATATAAAAATACAAATTAAAAATAGCACCAGTCTCTCACTAGTAATTGCACTATGGTCTAATATAGCGAATTTGGTATTGACTATGTATTGAGCTAGAAAGAGCTATAGTACAACTAGGTTTAGTCTAATAATATAAAAATACAAATTACAAATAGCACCAGTCCCTCACTAGTAATTGCACTATGGTCTAGTATAGTGAATTTAGTATTGACTATGTATTGAGCTAGAATGAGCTAGAGTAAAACTGTGATTAATCTAATAATATAATAAAGGAACAAGACTCTCAATTGTAATTGCACTAAGGTCTTATATAAGTTGTTTACAAGAATTAGAGTATAATTAGATTTAAATTGACAGGATAAATACACAAATTAAGGTAGCAAAAATAATAATAAAAAAAAATGATAAAAATAAAAATAGCAATGACTTGGTTATAAATATGCTAGTAAGATGGTAGATAGGATAATATAAAAGTTGTAGTTGAAAATACTAGGTTAAAAAAGTATGGAATAAAAATGGTCAATAAAAGAAGTTTACAATAAGTTTGATCAATATAGTTTAAAGTAAAATTGGGCAATAATAGGGATTTAGAATAAAATAGGCAATTGAGTATTTTTTAAAGTGAGGTAGAATTATTGAAGACAAGTTATGGTTAGTTTATAAAAAATAAGATGGAACAGTGATGTGGTAAGTTGTAAAAAGGAGATAGATTCTGTAGATATTAAATACAATTAAGACTATGAGGTAGAATGGTCGTTGAATACAACAATGACAATTAAAAGTAGTTGGAGTATTAGAATTTTAGGGGGGCACAAATTTATGACAATATAACACTAACAGTGGACTATGGGTATTATCTGCACTTTACTCTGATTCTGTTAGTCCAGCCTCACTTAGGAATGTTTTAAGGTCATGTATATATATATATATATATATATATATATATATATATATATTATATATATATATATTATATATATATTATATATATATATATATATATATATGTATATGTATAATTCAAGATTTGAGGAACTCCCGTTTAGATATCAACATAGGGGAGCGCAAAGTCCGTTGGGGTCCCTTTTTGGAGAAATACATTAAAGAAATAATAAAAAGTAACACTGAAAGAGTCAAATCATCAGAAATATCGAGATACCATTGTACATGTATAAATATGTATAATATGACTATTTATTCGTGATGGTAAGTATATTGAGCTTCAAGGTCTAATATAGCTATGTGATGTTGAGGTGTAGCAAGATGACGGTGGTGAGCCACGTAGTGTGAGAGGCGGCTAGCATCTCCGGGAGGGTGAGTAGCCCAGTGATGACAATGGCTTGTTTATGTCACCAGTTGATGAAAGACTGACGTAGGTGCCCTGGTAATCACTACTCTGACGGCACTTTTGCTGATTTCTTCCACACACAGGAACTGTTTTTGACACTGTTGAAGATCCCGTTAACACAGAAAAAGTATATTATGGTCTTATGAGCAATCAGTTGTGTGGACAGAGAGATAGGAGAGGAGAGAGAGAGAGGAGAGAGAGGAAGAGAGAAAGGGGAGAGAGAAGAGAGAGAGAGAGAGAAGAGGGGGAAAGAGGGGAAGAGAGAGAGAGAGAGAGGGAAAGAGAGGAGAGGAGGAGAGGGGACGAAAGACAAGGGGAAGAGAGGTGGAAAAATTTTTCTCCGGAGGGGGGGTACCGCCCCCTTCACCCCCTTTAAGCCCTGGGGGCCCAGCCCCTCGAAGGGCAAAATATCTTGTTTACTGTACAGCAAGTAATGATGCGATGCGTCGGTATGCGCGTGGTCAAGCGACCGCTGCCCCTTGCACCCAGTGTTCGAGGTTTTTTAAAAAAGAACAGTACATCTTTTAAATTGCGGGACAATTAAGGGAAAAACCCTGTCCCACTTTATTACCATAGAAAAGAAGGGACTTTTGTTGTCTAGCATAAGACAGCAAGTTTTTAAACATTCTTTTTTGCTCATGGAGGAAGTGGCAAGGAAACAAAAAGTACTAGGTCGTTTTTCCTTTGTGGGGGGCAGAATGGCTGGGGTCCCGGGGCGTTTTCAGATTACTTTTGCTCTATTAAGGGACACTTCGCCAGGATAACCAACAAGAACATTGTGGTTAGTGTGAACAAATGTCTCACAAAACACAAAAAAACATTTAAGAGAAGTGTGCCCCTTCTTTATGAAAAGATTGTGAACAAATAAAGACATATCTTGTAAAACCTAGGACAGTGGCTTTCCTAGACTAGGAAGCGGGGACACCCAAGGACTTTTTCTTCTATAAAGTCCCCATACCTATCAAAGGTTGAAGAAACCCATAGCTCATGCTAAAGAGCAAGGTAGGTTAGAATTTCTGTTGTCGGGGAACTGCGCAGTTCTTGAGTTGATGGGTTTGTAATAAACCCTTTTTCGGCAATTAGGTGCGGACTTTTAAGTCCACAAAGTAATTTTGTCACCATCAGTGAATGAAAATGCTGACATAACACACCCAGGGGAAAATTTTTGTTTTATAATTGATCTTTTCCCAGCCCTTGAGAGATGATTGACAATCAAGACCTCGTCTGAAGGGGGGGCTGTGAGACGATTGATTCTTTTAAACACTAAGTGTTCACTTTTTTAAAAATTTTAAAATTTTAATAAGCTTGGTTGGTAAACCCATTTCTAAAATTTTGGTCCTTCAATGGTTAAAGGCCACACGTGGCCCCAAATATTTTGTATACAGTGTACAAATACCTATGAGCCAAGGCCCTTTCAAAAAAAAGCTGTAAAACTAGTTTTTTCAATATAAATCAGTATAAATGGTCCCCTCCAGATCAATCACGGGGAAAAGCGCGCCAAAAAAAACGGGGGCTCACCCAGCATCACCCCAAGAAAACGGGGCGGGGGTGACTCACCCAACAAGAAAACGGGGGGGGCCCCCCGGCATCCACTGTCCAAGCTCGAAAGCGCTGACTAAGAAAACAACAACCAACTGATGTTCGGTTTGTCTGAGTTATATACACTAGTGTTTATAAATTTTTTATAGACAAAAATTAAAGAAAAGATTGTGTTAAAGTTTGTTTTTATGATATACCTGATATATAAAATTTTAAGTTTTCATATATAAAATAAATAATTAACAGTGACTTTTATATGTTAAGTAATATTCAGTGTATTTACAGTTTACAGTGCATTTATAGGGTATAGTGAATAAAGTGATAATATTGTTTTTTTTTTAAATCACGTGGTAGGCGACTCAGAAAACTCAACCCAAAAAACACCACCACTGTACGGTGAACCCTTCATGGTCATTGACCCTGAGTAAGTTTTTGGTGGTCATAGTGTCTGACCCATTATTGCGATTTAAAGGGAAAATACAAAAAAAAATCAGCTTTTTAATAGCATCGGTGGTTTTTTTAAACACTCAAAGGGTGGTGCTAGAATTTTCATATACCCCTTAAAATACTTGTTTGAAAACCCATTTCATTCTTTACCTAAGTTTACCAATTAAAAGAAAAATAAAATTTAGTGTTTTAATTAAAAAAATTCAAAATGATTTTGGATTTGGGTAAATTTTAATTCTTAAAACGTGAAAAAAAAAACCCTATAACTTATGAAAAAATTTCGTGTTAAAGGTAAATTAAAAAATGTTTTGGTTTTTTAGAACAAAATTAAGGGGGACAGGGCAGGTTTGCCAAAACCCTTTAAAGGGTTGAACGGGAAAAACAACCTGTTCCCCCGTAAAAACAATGTCCCATTCCCAAGTTTCAATTTCCCTTACCCAAAACCAATTATTAAAGAATCTTAGGTTTTCATTGAAAATTTACAAGAATAAGTTGTAAACAACCAAATCTTTGAAGGGAAAATATAATGTTAATCCTTTTCCCATTTTGAAAATTACCCCTTTGTTTACAAAAATTTATTTATGCTGAAAAGGGCCAAGAGCAAAGAAAATAAAAACCCCAAAATTGTTTTTAACAACTTAGTAATTTTAAAAAGATTCTACTAAATAAAAGAATGTTTTGGTTTACAGGGTTTTGTACAAAAAAGTGTAACAATTTTTTTAACATAAATATTATTTAAAAAACCATTTATTGTAAAGGAAATTAAAATTTCAAAAAAATATTTAGTAAACAACCAAATAAAAACCCCCGTAAACAAACCTTCATCAGAAAAAAAAGGATACTTAAAAAAAAACCCACAAAGGGAAAATAATGCCTTAAGTGTTTTAAACAGGAAAACAATTCACCTTTAAAGTCCAAAAATTTATTTTGGGAAACGGGAAAAGATGATTAAACAATAAAGGGAGCACGAACAACTTTTCATTAAAGGGGATAAGTTTTTAAAAAAAGGAAAAAGCTCAAAAAAGTTTTTAAAATAATTACACAAACATTTTGTAAAACTTTTGGGAACCAGGTTTTCACAGTCAAATAAAAGAAAACATTTGAAGAAAGTTTAAACAACCTTCCAATCATTTGATTACTTTTTTCAAAAAACCTGGTAACAAATTTGACAAGCCAAAAACCTTAAAGAAAAACAGGTTAAAAACTGTAAAAAATTCCCCTAACATTTTTTTTTTTTTTTTTTTTTTTTTTTTTTTTTTTTAAGCTGTGCGACCGGGGTTTAAAAAGAAAATTGCAGCACAAAAGCACCTAAAGTCAAGTTAGCCTGTCCTGCAAACAGACGGGACACATTAGTCCAATTGTTTTAATCTTTGGAAGCGATTATTATCTTGTTTTGTGAAAAAGTAGTAAGTAAACATGATGTACACTTGCGAAAACAGAGGAGGCCATGATATTGGTCCCATTCCCCCCAAAAGGGGAAAAGAAACTGATTTTGTTTTCAGTGGAAAATTTTACATTTAAACGAAATAACCGTGATCATGTACAAAAGCAAAAAATTATCTTATGGAAAAAGAATGCCCAGTTGATAAGTTGTGGGTTTTTAAATGCGAGTTTTTGATGTAAATAAACCAGCCCCAAGGTCTCAGATTTTAAAACCCAATATTTGGACCTGAAAATTAAAAGGACAGTTTGGGTTGGGTTTTCCTTTGGGAAATTAAATCCCCCACACGCCTAAAAATTACGCAGGCTTTCGGACAGATGAAAGCACAAAAAGAGCCGGAAAAGAACCCCCGAGTACTGACTGTCTATGATAATATCATACAAGAACATTGGAAAATAATTCATTGGGAAATGTCGAAATAAGTTAAGACAGCGCTATTACTCCCCCTCCTGGAGCAGAAAGGATTCTGAAAACCCCTCCCCTAGTGTTGTATTAATTCAGCGCACTGCAAAAAGATGTGCAAGTCTTAAAGATTGTCTGATGGGGGACCCCACTAATGAGAACTTGGAGAGTGTTAGAAATTTCGCCAACCCATTGAATACCGGGATATTTCAAAGGCTTTTTAAGGTTTTGGAAAAAAGAAATGAAGAGAAATTTTCCGATTTTTGGGCCCGAAAAACCCCATGATCTCAAAGTCCGTGAAAACCCTTTTCGTTTCAAATAGTATTTTTTGGTGCAAAATCCCCCCCCATTCTTACAAAAAGCTCCTAAAAAAACTTTGAAGAAATCTGAAAGTCCCTTCAAAGAAATCTTAAAAAAAAGTTTTATGTGGACAACTTCAAGGTGGTGAATAAAGGGAGGATTTGAAATCCTTATACAGAAAGCTAACGGAGATAAAGAAGCAAAAATGCCTTAAAGGGTGTGGTAACAAAAATTTAATGCAAATTTAAGGGGAAAAAATTTTCAAGGAAGATTTTCCCCGAAAATGAAATTCCCATTGCAACAATAGGGGACTTAATTTGGGAAAACACAGGAGTCTTTGAGTCCAAAAAGAAAAACAAAAAATCATCAGTAAACTCACTAAACGTAGTTTACGTCAGAGGTATCACAATGGTTTGATCTCTAGGGTGTCTCACCAATTACCAAAAAAGGTAAAAAAACTTTTGCAAAATGCATTGAAGCTCAAAATTGGATTGGGATGGAAATTGCCTCAGAAATGAGTCAAACATGGGGTGAAATTTCCAAGGGGTTTAAACAACTTCATCAAATTAAAATTTTCCCCGACAAAAAGGTCAAGAGGGAAACAAATTACACATTACGTGGGTTTGTGAGCGTGAACCCGAGGTTAGACGCTGTAGCTTAATGGTAAAGTTGAAGGGAAATACACTAATTATTTTAAAGGGGCCCCGGGTAGCACCCTTAAGGTCAGAAACAGTACCAAATTGGAAAGAAGCCTCTATGTGGGCAAAATTTGTGTCTACTCAACAAAGTACTTTTCTCTCACTATTTAAAAAAACGTGATTGGAGTGATAATTAAACAGTTCTCCCCTGGTTAAAAAAATAATAAGGTAAAGTTAGTTAGAAGAACAGAGTAGCAGAAAAAAAGGAAAGCGAGAGTTATCCTTTTCTCCCACTCTCTACGCAAGAGAATCCCGCTGACATGTTGTCCGTGGTTCACACCAAGAAAAATTTTTGGTAAAAATTTGGCTTCACGGCCGAACTGGCCTTATTGAAAATAACTGGGCCCCAGCAAAAAACTCACATTTGCCGAAGAAACATCTGCTTAACAAGCAGAAATAAGTTTTGTAAAAACGCAGAACAACAGAAATAGTTATTGGGTAATCTTAAAAGTTACAGCTTTGTCTTTAAATTCATTAAAAGGGAATAAAACCTGATTTTGAAAACTTGAAAAAAAATTAAATTGGGTGAAACTAATACGAAGAGTTTTCTCTACAAAAATAAGTTTTAGAAACACAAAATAAATCCCCCAAAAAACCTGTCATGATTAATTCTCTAGGACTTTATTCATTCGAAAAGATTAAAGATGCGAGGGAAAAATTCATAAATTTTTTCACTACCTAAAAAACCAAATCCAACATTGTCCCCAAGAATCATTGGGGTAACAAAAATGATTGTTTAAGACGCCCACGTAACGTGTTACATTGGGGTGTAGCTGACACGCTTTGTCTAACGGCAACTCTGGATACCTCAAGGTAGACAAAGGTAAAAAACAAATAAAGAACTGATTACTTGTCGTCCTACGATATGCGAGGTATGTAGTATCCGGTCCACTCCAAATTTCCCCATGAAAGGTTTGTCAGTACTCCATTTGAGGTGACAGGTGTAGATTACATTGGACAATAAATTTTAAACCCAAAAAAGTTGCAAAGTTCCCCTCAGGGTACATCGTTTTCATTGTGTTTTTCAACTAGAGCAGTACATCTAGAAGTGCCACGGATGTCTTGAACCTTTATCAAATTATTCGAAGGGTTTGCAGCCAGAAGGGGGTTCCCAGATGATGATTCAGTAATGCAACGAACTTTGTTGTGGTGCTGCTTATATAAACAAGATCTTGATCAACCGAAGTACAACAGAGCGAACAATCAGTTGTCGATGGAGGGAAAATTCCTCCTAAATCCCATGGGACGGCGGATTTTTTTGAAAAATGATCGGCATTTAAAACGTTTTTTAAGGAAGACTCTTCATCGTAGAGAATCGCTTTTAAAAAATTCCGTACAGTCGTGACTGAAAAAAAAATAGGTCAACAACGACCTCTAAAATTTTGTTACCGATCATCTGGAAATTTGAATGTTAAGTCCATTCATTACTCTATGGCAGAAGGGGTCGAACCTTTCTCCCCGAAGAAAAGAAATCATAGAGGATCCTATTTTTCGAACCTGAGCAACTCGCGTAAATTCAAAAAACCTTAACAAAGTGATTGAACGTTGGGAGAAAATTTGGCGAGAAGACTATCTCACCCCATTGAGGAACACTTCTATGGAACTGGGGTTCCGAAAATAAAGTCCTTAAGACCTGGTGCAGTAATATTTACAATGATGGGGCCCCGGGGCCTAATGGGGACTGGTAATTGTACCCTTTATCCGATCAAATGGAATCATCGGACAGTTTATGTTTTAAGCAAAGGTGTAGGAATAAGGGACATTAAATAAACTAGTGCCGTTTTGAATACACAGTGTTGAAAACCAAATTAGGGGTCTCCAGAAACGCACAGACTAAAACGTTTAAAAAGCAACAGCAGTGGTGGCGAGTGAGAAATCAAATTAAAGTTAAGTGATGAATAGTTTTACCCGCCGAACCCCCGCTGCCCCCCCCGGTGGAGAATTTTCTTCAGGGGGGGGGTTCAGCCCCCTTTTGCCCCTTTCAGCCCTGAGGGGGGCCCCGCCCTTCAGAAGGGGGAAATATCTTGTTTAATTTCTACAGTGAGTAATTTATCGCGATGCATTCGGTATGGGGACTGGTAACGACCGCTGCTCCTTGCATCCGTGTTTTCGGTGATTTTAATAAGAGACAGTACATCCTACCCTTTGCAGGACAATTAAGGAAAAACCCGCCCCCCTTTATTCCATGTAAAGTAGTGGACTTGTTTCTAAGCATAAGACGCAAGATTAACTTTGCTTTGCCCCATGGAGGAAGTGGCAAGGAAGCAAAAAATACTGGTCACTTTTTTTTGTGCTGGGGGGAGTGCGGTGTGGGGGTTTTCTTGGCATCTTCAGATACTTTTGAGTCTATGAGAGTGCACTGAAGCCAGGATAACAAAAAAGAACGATTGTGCGTTAAGGAGCAAAGTCCTCATAAAACACAATTAAACACTTTAGATAAGTGGTGATCAGCTTCTTTAGTCGATAAGATTTGTAATCAATAAGATAGTGTACCGTGTGCGTATTCTATACTATGAAGACGTGACATCAAGTACATTCAGCTTCTATCAAGTCCGATACCTTCGAAGGTGTGAAGAACACCATAGCTCACGCTACAGAGAAAGGTAGGTTTATGAATTTCTTGTAGTACGGGGAGACTGCAAGTTCTTGAGTCAAGAGTTTTAAATCAACCTATAGTCGGCAGTTAGGTGCTGCTTTTTGAGTCCACACAAGAATTTGTCAGCCATCAGTGAAATGAAAATATGACATAACACCCCCTAGGGGTAAATTATTGTACAATATGATCTATTCCAGCCGTTGAGAGATGATCAGAACAATTCAAGACTCGTCTGAAGGGCGGTGTGTAGAGATGCTGTCTTTTACAGCTAAATGTTCCTATATTAAATTTATAAATAATAAGCTTACTTGGTAAACCCATTTCCCAACAGAGAGAGAGAGAGAGAGAGAGAGAGAGAGAGAGAGAGAGAGAGAGAGAGAGAGAGAGAGAGAGAGAGAGAGAGAGAGAGAGAGAGATGAAAGAGAGAGAGGAGAGAGAGAGGAAAGAGAGAGAGAGAGAGGAGAGAGAGAGAGAGAGAAGGAGAGAGAGAGAGAGAGAGAGAGAGAGAGAGAGAGAGAGAGAGAGAGAGAGAGACCTGTAGTATATTACTCTAAATTCCGCACGTATATCTCAGGCATTGGCAACGCAGACTAGGCAATTCTGGCAAGCCTGAGGAATAACAATGAAAGGAAGGATTTAAATATATACAGGTGAGGTGAGAAAAATGGCTGAGGGCCACAGAAATGCTGAATATTAATTGTGTCACCCGAAAATACAGATAACCAAACCATGGAGACTTACCAGAGCAGTTGGGAATCTGTATCAAAGTGAACTCTACCTGACACCTAGCTTACTAACTCGGCTATCCAGACAGTGTGGCAGGCGACAAAGCTCTCTCTCAGTTTAGTAAACAATCAAACCAACGATAGCATTATATATATTATTATATATATATATATATATATATATATATATATATATATATATATATATATATTATATATATATATACATATATAGTCTCAATAACAACACTGACTGGACGAAGATTCGAACCCATGTCGTTTTGGCCCGACTCATACAGAGCGAAAGTCACACAACGCTCTAACCTCTGGGATATATATATATCACGCTTGCCGGTGTGGAGGGAGGGAGCCAGTTTGTCGTGCTCCATACATTCTGTGTGTAAACCAAGAACGAACATGGTTTACACGGGCCAGTTTCGGCAGACATCATCGTGAGTATCCACCGGAGATCTCAGAGTTGTGACAATCCTCTGCATCAGACCGTTGCTTCTGTATCAGTGAAAGTGAAGTGTGCATGTTGGGATTTTGGGAGTAGCGGTGGTGAGGGGATCCTGCCAGTGGAGGTGTGGAGGAGGTTTTGCTTACATCTGTGTCCGGCTGGTGTCGTGGTGTGAGGGAAAAGTAGGTGTAAGTGGGGTTAGGTTGTTCGGGCAACCAGGAACCATTAGTTACGTCGCGTGCACCCCCCCTCCTCTCTGGCGGGCTGGGGCGAAACTAGTTCCTGTTCGATTTGT
>NW_026470792.1:0-11437 GCF_026875155.1 Cherax quadricarinatus | reverse complement strand
TTACTCTCCCCCGGATTCAAGCCCCCATCCGACCCATTTCGCCTTACCCTTTTTGGGTTAAGACATGCTCAGTTCTCACTCCTCTCTAGCTCTAAACGTCGCAAGTCCCTTACTCCCAGCTCACCCCACCGGAGTCCCAACAGAAGAACCGGAATTTCTCCTTTCAATATCTGTCCCACGATCGCCTTTGCTGCTGGGTTAAGCCCTGGCTCTATTTCTACGACTAAGAACACTCCTCTCCAGCACTATTCTTCGTCTGTCCCGTCTTCCCCGCTCATCCCATTTGGGATCTTACCTGAACTTTCGTTCGTTCGTTCGTTCACCCCAGGTAGATCCGTGTGTGACTTGAGAAAGCCCACTGTGTGGGTGAAACGTTGTCAATAAAGGATCACATTATACTGCATTTGTGTTTATATTTCCATAAGTTACCCAGTTGATACGAGCCTTAAATGATATGTTACGTGTGATGTTCACTCACGGACCCCTTCCATCACACTTCATCAAAATTGTACTCGCTCTGAGGTCTTCCTGTTTCCGATTATACTCTAGCAGTCATTGTAACTTTACAGTATCTGTTAAGACCAGCTTGATTAGAGTCCCTCTTCAAATTAGTAACGTAAATCGGAAAAAAACAATCGTCTTACACTGATCATTCGGGTACTCTGCTTGCTATTTGCCCATCCTAATTCCTCCTCTAGTAAATTTACTATCTATTTTCTGCTCAGCGGGAATGCATTAATATAGCGGAGGGTTTTTCTTCCAGTTCGTGCATTAGTTTCCAGCTCGCTCATCAGTTTCTAGTCAAATGTTTTCTGGCAGTCCAGAAATATGAATTCCGTCCATCCATGTCTTGCTTTATTATTTCTGTGACCATACTGGAGAACTGTGTCATGTTTACAACAGAAGATTACTCACCGTTGAAATCAAGCTGATCTCTGATGAAGTCGCGCCTCTCAAAGCGTTCCAAACACACTTTTCCTAACTTTTGCGTAATAATAGTCATTATGAACGTCAAAGACTCTGGACAGAAGTTTACCGTCAGTTTAACACCTTTACGTGAATACATTTTCCGCATAAGTAATTTTGAAGTCTTCTGGTATGTGATGCATATTTCGAGTTGTCGAAGCTCTTCGCAGGTCGCTCATATAATGAGAACATGAGACAGCTCGCTCACAGTAGCCGTGGCACCGCTGTTGACTCGTAATCAAGTCACGCCATTGCCAGCCAAACATTGCCACACTACAGCAACAGTTCTTTCACATTTTACAATCATCTGTTATTTCTCATCTCTTTACGGGTCATCATGGCTGTGAGAAATACTGCTTCAATTCGTTCACTGCAATCATAGGTGTCATTGTATTTTCTCCAAATAAACTTTCTGATCACCCCTTCTACTAATCTCTCGACCCGATGCAAGAGCGCTTACAACTTTTCACACATTGTGTACCCACCTAATTGTGGTTGCAGGGGTTGAGTTACAGCTCCTGGCCCCGCCTGTGTGTGTGTGTGTGTGTGTGTGTGTGTGTGTGTGTGTGTGTGTGTGTGTACTCACCTAGTTGTACTCACCTAGTTGAGGTTGCGGGGGTCGATTCCGAGCTCCTGGCCCCGCCTCTTCACTGATCGCTACTAGGTCACTTTCCCTGAGCCGTGTGTGTGTGTGTGTGTGTGTGTGTGTGTGTGTGTGTGTGTGTGTGTGTGTGTGTGTGTGTGTGTGTGTATGTGTATAAACAGCGGCAACCAGAAGTATACAATAAAATCCTTCTATACACCACATTTCCTCGCCTCACTAAAACAGTTTTCTTACATAGAGGTGACGCCAGCAAAACCAGCCAAGTGGTCCCCCACAGCCATCTTGCGAGCCGGACAAAACGGGCGGAAAAGACATAACTTGATTCAAAAGTTCAAAAACACTATTTCAGCTCCACCAAACAGGCAGGTCAACTTTATATCGACTTGTCATTGAGTTACAGCGGTGGATGGAGCCTTTTGTAGAGATCTGAGGAACAGTGTTATCCAAACTTCTGCGGTATTTGTTTTGTGTCCTCTTATCTGAGTGGTCAGTGTGTCAGTAGCCGCAGTTAAACCTCAGCTCTTCCCCTCTCTAAAATCTCAATCTCAATCCCTCTCTCTCTCTCTCTCTCTCTCTCTCTCTCTCTCTCTCTCTCTCTCTCTCTCTCTCTCTCTCTCTCTCTCTCTCTCTCTCTCTCTCTCTCTCTTGCTGCTGCTGTTACCGTCTCTGCCATCACAATTACTACTACTATTTATTACCTTTTCTTCGGTTTATCTCCTTTTTATTTATCATTTTGCTATCGCCTTCCCTTCACTCTTTATCTATAAACATAATTATTCCTGTTCTTCATCTCATCCTCTCTCCTTCCAAGCTTATACATAGGTGGTCAGGAACTGGACTGACCTGAACGTAGTGGTACTGGAGACACTTTTCATCCAGAGTTTTAACAGTAGGTATGACAGTGTGCACGAGACTAAGAAAGAGTAAACCCAGGATGTGGCTAGTAAAGATGCAGGGGTCAGGAGCCGAGACTCAACTCCTGCAACCACAGAGTATCAATAGGTTTGCTCACACACACACACACACAACACCACACACACACACACACACACACACACACACACACATACACGGGGTCAGGACCTGTGACTCGACCCTGCAACCACAACTAGGTGAGTACACACACACACACACACACACACACACACACACACACATACACGGGGTCAGGACCTGTGACTCGACCCTGCAACCACAACTAGGTGAGTACACACACACACACACACACACACACATACACTGCGTACTTCAATGCATATATTATAGTCAGCAGCTCCCTGTGGGTAACACCGCACCAGCATTCATAAAACTATTCTGCCAAATGTGACAGTCAACACTACCAGAAATGTGTGTCCTCAAGTTTCCCCTTGACGAGCTGAACACTATACAGACCACTGTCCTCGAGTGTCACCACGACACTGTCCTCGAGTGTCACCACGACACTGTCCTCGACTGTCACCACGACACTGTCCTCGACTGTCACCACGACACTGTCCTCGACTGTCACCACGACACTGTCCTCGACTGTCACACGACACTGTCCTCGACTGTCACACGACACTGTCCTCGACTGTCACCACGACACTGTCCTCGACTGTCACCACGACACTGTCCTCGACTGTCACCACGACACTGTCCTCGACTGTCACCACGACACTGTCCTCGACTGTCACCACGACACTGTCCTCGACTGTCACCACGACACTGTCCTCGACTGTCACCACGACACTGTCCTCGACTGTCGCCACGACACTGTCCTCGACTGTCGCCACGACACTGTCCTGGGACTGTCGCCACGACACTGTCCTCGACTGTCGCCACGACACTGTCCTCGACTGTCGCCACGACACTGTCCTCGACTGTCGCCACGACACTGTCCTCGACTGTCGCCACGACACTGTCCTCGACTGTCCCCACGACACTGTCCTCGACTGTCGCCACGACACTGTCCTCGAGTGTCGCCACGACACTGCCCTCGAGTGTCGCCACGACACTGCCCTCGAGTGTCGCCACGACACTGCCCTCGAGTGTCGCCACGACACTGCCTCGAGTGTCACCACGACACTGTCCTCGAGTGTCACCACGACATGTCCTCGAGTGCCACCACGACACTGTCCTCGAGTGCCACCACGACACTGCCCTCGATTGCCACACGACACTGTCCTCGAGTGTCACCACGACACTGTCCTCGAGTGTCACCACGACACTGTCCCGAGTGCCCACCACGACACTGTCCTCGAGTGTCACCACGACACTGTCCTCGGGGTGTCACCACGACACTGTCCTCGAGTGTCACCACGACACTGTCCTCGAGTGTCACCACGACACTGTCCTCGAGTGTCCCCACGACACTGTCCTCGAGTGTCACCACGACACTTTTCCTCGAGTGTCACCACGACACTGTCCTCGAGTGTCACCACGACACTGTCCTCGAGTGTCACCACGACACTGTCCTGAGTGTCACCACGACACTGTCCTCGAGTGTCACCCACGACACTGTCCTCGAGGGGTCACCACGACACTGTCCTCGAGTGTCACCACGACACTGTCCTCGAGTGTCACCACGACACTGTCCTCGAGTGTCACCACGACACTGTCCTCGAGTGTCACCACGACACTGTCCTCGAGTGTCACCACGACACTGTCCTCGAGTGTCACCACGAACTGTCCTAGTGTGTCACCCACGAACGTCCCTAGTGTGTCACCACGACACTGTCCTCCAGTGTCACCACGACACTGTCCTAGTGTGTCACCCACGGCTCACAGGTCAACATTGCCATTATTCCTCTGGAAAAATAAGTCGAGGTATTTACATACTTGAATCCAGCGGACGACACACAGACAGGTTGAACTGTGTTATGGCTCTGTCCTGCCGTTGAGGACCCCGCAAATTCAGGAGACAGAGACTTTGTGCTAAATTCGTAATTTGTCGTGGATTCAGATTTGTTCGAAGCCGAGGCTTCACATAGATCCAGAGGAAAATATTGAGGGTTATACACGACTTCTGTGTACCCCGAGGTCGAGACTGTGTGTGTATGTATTTATATATATATATACATTATATTATTATAAATATATATATATATTATATTATATATATATATATATTATATATATATATAAAATATATATATATATATATATATATATAAATATATTATTATACAAGACGAGTGAAAATTTGTGTATGCATTTAAATTTCACCAAAATCACTGTGAACCTAACGAAAAAAAAAAAAATTTTTTAACTGTGTTTGTTTAGTATTAAATCATTGTAAACAAATCTAAAATATATTTAGTTGGGTTAGGCTAAAATAAATTGTTCTTGTTATAATAAGGTTAGATAAGATTCCTAAGATTCTTTTGGTGCAAAATAATAATTTTTTGCATTATCATTATGAAAAAAATATACCTTGGGGGTGACCATAACACCCAGCACGTCACCGGAGGCACACATCAACCAAATACTGCTGCAGCATACGGGCGCCTGGCAAACCTGAGAATAGCGTTCCGATACCTTAATAAGGAATCGTTCAAGACACTGGACACTGTATGTTAGGGCCATACTGGAGTATGCAGCACCAGTCTGGAACCCCACCTGGTCAAGCACGTCAAGAAGTTAGAGAAAGTTCAAAGGTTTGCAACAAGGCTAGTCCCAAAAGCTCAAGGGAATGTCGTACGAGGAAAGGTTTAAAAAGGAAATCGGACTGACGACACTGGAGGACAGAAGGGTCAGGGGAGACATGATAACGACAACAAGATACTGCGGGGAATAGACAAGGTGGACAGAGATAGGATGTTCCAGAGAGGGGACACAGGAACAAGGGGTCACAACTCGAACCTGAAGACTCAGACGAGTCACAGGGACGTTAGGAAGTATTTCTTCAGTCATAGAGTTGTCAGGAAGTGGAATAGCCTAGCAAGTGAAGTAGTGGAGGCAGGAACCATACATAGTTTTAAGAAGAGGTATGATACAGCTCAGGAAGCAGAGAGAGAACCTAGTAGCGATCAGTGAAGAGGCGGGGCCAGGAGCTGAGTCTCGACCCCTGGAACCACAATTAGGTGAGTACAATTAGGTGAGTACACACACACACACACACACACACGCACCTGTTTGGAACCCGCACTTGATAAAGCACGTCAAGAAACTAGAGAAAGTACAAAGGTTTGCGACAAGGTTAGTTCCAGAGCTAAGGGGAATGTCCTATGAAGAAAGATTAAGGGAAATCGGCCTGACCACACTGGAGGACAGGAGGGTCAGGGGAGAACATGAAAAACGCCATATAAAAATACTGCTTTGGATAGACAAGGTGGACAAAGACAGGATGTTCCAGGGAGGGGACACAGAAACAAGAGGCCACAATTGGAAGTTGAAGACACAAATGAGTCAGAGAGATAGTAGGAAGTATTTCTTCAGTCATAAGTTGTAAGGCAGTGGAATAGCCTAGAAAATGACGTAGTGGAGGCAGGAACCATACACAGTTTTAAGACGAGGTTTGAGAAAGCTCATGGAGCGGGGAGAGAGAGGGCCCAGTAGCAACCTGTGAAGAGGCGGGGCCAGGAGCTAAGACTCGACCCCAGCAACCACAAATAGGTGAGTACACACACGTATTAGGTTTATTCTGAAGTTGGTCGAGATTTTTGCTTCATGTATAGACAAACTGCAAATTTGTTATGACTATAGGCTTCAGGTTTATCTAAATCCCCAGCCTTCAGTTTTATACCTTAGTTTGTGAATGATGTATTACTTGATATCTGTTAACATTTTCTCTACAATTCACTGAGTTCTGTTTTTACCACCCCGGCCGTTTCGCTCCAACACAGGTTGGCCTAGAGAAGAAAACAGCCACCACCATGTCTTATTCAATAGCTGTCTTGCCATAAGTGTATGGATATTATAAATCAACTGACGCTTCGAACTGCAGCATTCCCAAAACATCATCAAAATGGCAGGCACTGTGCTTCCACCTCCATAACCCGAGATCCTCACCTATTATTCGGAACCACAACATGAAGGTGCCTTATTTCCCTCCTTCCACAGAACTGCAGCATTTTTCACTCATCTTTCAGAGTGCAGACACTGTACCTCCCTCCTACAGAACCACAACATCACCACCAGTCCTTCAGTGCGCGAGCGCTTCTCGCTTGCTGGACTCAAGGTATTTCTTTGTCAAAAATAAAAATTGACTTACCCCAGAGCAAAAGAAAGAGACTGAAGAGGAGAGATTATCGTGCAGTGCCTCCAGTGTCCACCGCACGAGGACTGTACGAAACAGCAGTTAGTGGAAAGACCACAATAACGACAGTTAACAGTTTCAGTTCTTAAGACATTTTCACGTGCATTTCACATTCTGAGTTTTGCAGGCAGCATTTTTCTCTGAAGTTGCTCGCTCCACCGTTCTTCTCTTTTTCTCCTTCTGGTTCTTCACTTTATCGTTCATCTGCTTTCGTTTCCATCCTTTTTCTCTTCTTTGATCTTGGAAGCAGGGATACGTTTGCGCGCGCGCACACGCACGCACGCACACACACACACACACACACACACACACACACATACACGCACACGCACACGCACACGCACACACAAAAGAGTGGTGGAGCACCTATAAAGGAACGGGCTCATACATGAACCAGCACGGCTTCAGGGAAGGGAAATCCTGAGTCTCAAACCTATTGGAGTTCTACGAAAAGGATGGGTATAGACTGCATCTTCTTCGACTGTAAGAGGACTTTCGACACAGTACCACAAAGAGACTGGTTGAGGAAGCAAAGAGTAGCAGGCAGGAATAAGAGTTAAAGTACTGCAATGGACCAGGATATACCTGACAGGAAGGAAAAACAATGTGTTGGCATGTGTCGAGTGGAGTTTCACAAGGGTCATTCCTAGGTCCGGTGCTTTCTTGTATATGTAAATTTACATGACAGAAGGAAAAAGATTCAGAGATGTTTCTGGTCACAGACGATGTAAAGCTAATGGGGAAAAATTTATAACGGACGAGGATTAGGTAAACCTACAAGGGGATCAAGCCTTGTCTTACAAATGCTTCCTGGAGTTAAACCCCAGCAAGTGCAAAGTTATGAAACTTGGAGGTCAAAGGCTGCAAAACTCACTCAGGGAAAAAGGATCTTGAGGTGAGATCTTTACCGAGCACATCTGAGGCGCACATCAACCAAATAACTACTGTAACATATGAGCGCCTGGCAAACCTGAGAATAGCGTTTCGACATCTAAGTAAGGAGTCATTCCAGACGCTGTACCCCGTGTACGTCAGACCTATTGGAGTATGCACACCAGTATGGAACCAACACCTGGTCAAACACTTCAAGAAAGTGCTAAGGTATGCAACAAGACTAGTCCCGGAGCTGAGGGGTATGTCCTACGAGGAGAGGTTAAGGGAATTCAACCTAACACTGAACTGAACTGTGTTGAGGAAGAAGGAAAACTAGTGTGCGTGCACACACACACACACACACACACAACACACACACACACACACACACACACACACACACACACACCCCCACACCCCACACACACACGTCCTGTATTGCCCAGTTATTCTGACCTAACCTTTTGGTGTTTATAATAAACAAAGACTGAGTCTCCATAACTCCATAAATATTCCCGAGTATTATGTACCAAGCATTTGTTTTTCCTCCATATTTTTCACTACTCGAGGATCTAAAATTGAATTTCTGTTAATTAGGTTACAGCGACGCGCCGCCCTTCATTCTCCTTCTTTTTAATCAATAATTTCATTTTTATTTTTTTACATTTTTTTCTTTACCTGGAATACGTTTCGATTCCCAGCTATTTTTTTGGTACAGAGGAAGGACACTGGCAGTAATAATAAGCGCAGATTTCCCGCTTTAATTGTGGCAACGTTTCCCCCTTTAGCTTTTCAAGACAGTGACCTATTAAAGCTTACGTAGAGCAACAGTTTTTCCTAGATTAAAACTTACTCTTCACCTGCGTCTTTTTTTTTTACGAAATTTGACAGGTTTCTGTTTGTTTCTGACGCATGGCAGCTCTGTTGTTTCACCGTTTTACTTTAACAGCTGCTTCCCATAGTTTCCCCTTCAAGCGTTAAAGAGGACCTCTCCCGCTCGATGTTTTCGCTGATCGTCTGTTCGCTTTTTCTCTTTCTCTCTTCTCTCTCTCTCTCTTCTCTCTCTCCCCTTCATACATTCCGTCCTTGCGCTATACTGAAAAAAAAAAATAGTTTTAACATGGTCTTCGATGCTGAAACCCTTTAAAACTAACTTAAAATTAACCAGGCTTTTCCCTTCATTTTTAGTAATTTGACGCCCTGATGGTTAATTGCACTCACCCACGCACACGCCACACAGAAAGCGGGGTCCAGGAGTTGGAATCGACCCCAGAAACCCCACAATAGGTGAGAAACCCACACACACCACACACACAACACACCCACCACACACACAAAAAACAACACACACACCTGTTAAAAGGGGGAACATTTGGGAGAGTGATGTAGTGGGGAGGGATCCATAATAGCTTTAATAAAGGTGGACCTAATAGCGACCACGAAGGGGGCGGCCGGCCCTGGAGCTCCACTCGACCCTTGAACCGAAAATAGACGGTTCACCCCAAAAAAATTTTAAAGGGAAAAGAGAAGAATTAAACAATAATTCCCCCCCCTTTTTAATAACGTGTTTATTTTGCCACTATAATTCGTTGTTCATAATTACTATCGCATTTGCTTTGTATCGTAAGGTATTTTGGATTTTCCTTAAATTTCATGGTATAATTTAAAATCTTTCATGACAATCGTAAGAACTCTTACAATTTTTTTATAATCAAAAAAAAGCCTAAGCCAAAAGGACTATACAGAACTTTAAAAAAGATGGGGTAATCAATCCCTCTCTTGGAGTGAAGGGCCGTATCCTGAAGATTACAAGACACTTGTTGGCGAAAATTTTCCAAAATACAGAACAAAAGTGTTGAACAAGTGTCAAAATTGCACATGAATATAAAAAACAAGGAAAATGTGGTCCCTCCCAAACCCTTTTTATCATGGGTGTGGGGAATGAGTTTTGAATGTTCAGTGAGGAGGCAGCGCAGAGTCAGTTGGAGAGCAATATGTTTTGAATATTATCAGAGAATTGGAGCATTAAAATAGATACAACTCGGGATTGATAAACGAGTATTTTAAAACATTTGGGATTTCAATTCGGGAAATGTTTTGCCACCAGCGGCTTCTTCGTCCAGTGCAGTTAAAGTTGGAAATTGAGGAGGAGTTTGAGGTAAACATCCCCGCCCAAGTTGAGGGGTTCAGTCCACATTTTTGACAAAAGGGAGCCCTATTTTCGAAGATGAGGCTAAATACTGTAGATGATGGGCAATGGGGGCGGAATCCCATTTGTCCAAATTTTTTTGGACGATAAAGCCACGTGTGGCGAAATTTTCCTTAATAAAGATTCCCGTATGTTGCTTGAGATTTTTCAGTCTTCCTGCATTATGCCCCTGGTAATGCCGAGTTTATCATGTTGGTTTTGTTAACCAATATTTACATCTGTCAAACACGCAGCATTTGGGTTTTTTATGTACGGTTTTTTCTAAACTTGCTAATTTTTAAAAGGGATCACCTAATCACCTAGTGGTTTTTTTTCGTTGGTGATTCCCCCTACCCCTGCTCCATCTCGTCATCATTATTTCTTTAACTTGCGATTTTCAAAACAATTTATCACACATAATTCAGAGTGAAGAGAGGTTGTTCAGGGGGTTTGAGCATGTAGAGTGGAGAAACAAGAATAATTTGACAAGATAGCGTATAAAACCGGGATGGAAGGTAAGAGGGATAAAAGGGCGGTACAGAATAGTTGAAGAAGGTAGAAGAGGATTTGAGTTTAAAAGGCCTAAGCATCCGGCAGAATTTATGAAGTTATGGTATTGAAAAGAGGCAGGTGGTTGTTAATGAACGTGCTGTTGGGTGTGAGCAGGGTTAAGATATATGAAGCGATTCGAGGAAATGGTTGCGGTTACCAAATTTGAGATTGGAAGTGCTGGGATGTTCCAGTGAGAGGCTAATCTGTGTGGTCACCAAGTACTGAAAAGATAGAGACTGAATGACGGTGAATGTGTTTCTTTGGGGGGGAGGAAAGTTCTGCCTTAGCAGGGGCCGTTGAGTTAAATAATACATAAAATATGTATACTGTTTATAAACAATGTTTTTCTCCGTGTATACAACTCCGGTCCAGCGCTCCTTCTGTTGGCTGACTAAATAACGTTTAGACCCGATAAAATTGTCGGATTTATGGAAACAGTTCCCAGCGCCGGAATGTTTACAGCCTGGTGGAGAATATATATAAAACATTGCAATAAACACTAACTGTTGCCTGTAGTTTGGGTTTTCCATGCCAACACCTGCAAAAGCTGCTGGTTTGTTTGTTTTGTGTTTTATATTTGTTGAATATTGCCATGATTCGTTCTAACGTGAAAGATTCTGGGGTGTTTTTGTAATGTTTGGGAAAATTATGTGGGAAATTTAGGAAAAAATTTTCGAGGATGTTATACCCCGGGTTTTAAAAAACGATATGTGTGTTGTGTGTGTGTGTGTGTGTGTGTGTGGTGTGTGGTGTGTGTGTGGTGTGTGTGTGTGTGTGTGTGTGTGTGTGTGTGTTGCATTTAATTCTAGTCAAATCAAACTTTTGACTAAATTTCCTTGTTAAAAAGAAGGCATTAGCGCTTCGCTGCTTCATCCACACCAGACTGTAATTTGTTTTAAGACAATATTGGGGAAAGGAACAAACGAAAAAAGAGGAAAAATCTTGAAAACTGTGACTGAAGTCAAAGTTTGCAGCTTACCTGTCGTTTGCAGACAAGAGACAAAAAAAAGGCACAGTA
>NW_026470791.1:0-11998 GCF_026875155.1 Cherax quadricarinatus | reverse complement strand
CCCTTGCTTGTACTGTGTTCCTGTTCCTGCTTCTGTCCTGTTCCTGCTTCTGTTACTGCTTCTGTTCCTGCTCCTGTTCCTGCTCCTGCTCCTGTTCCTGCTCCTGTTCCTGCTTCTGTTCCTGCTTCTGTTCCTGCTCCTGTTCCTGTTCCTGCTTGTGCTCCTGTTCCTGCTTCTGTTACTGCTTCTGTTACTGCTTCTGTTCCTGCTCCTGTTCCTGCTCCTGCTTCTGCTCCTGCTTCTGCTCCTGCTCCTGCTGGTGTTCCTGCTCCTCCACACCAACAATACTGTTCCTGTTCCTGCTCCTGCTGGTGTTCCTGCTCCTCCACACCAACAATACTGTTCCTGCTCCTGCTGGTGTTCCTGCTCCTGCTGGTGTTCCTGCTCCTGCTCCTGCTGGTGTTCCTGCTCCTCCACACCAGCAATACTGTTCCTGCTCCTGCTCCTGCTGGTGTTCCTGCTCCTCCACACCAGCAATACTGTTCCTGCTCCTGCTGGTGTTCCTGCTCCTGCTCCTGCTGGTGTTCCTGCTCCTCCACACCAACAATACTGTTCCTGCTCCTGCTCCTGCTGGTGTTCCTGCTCCTCCACACCAACAATACTGTTCCTGCTCCTGCTGGTGTTCCTGCTCCTGCTGGTGTTCCTGCTCCTGCTGGTGTTCCTGCTGGTGTTCCTGCTCCTGCTCCTGCTGGTGTTCCTGCTCCTCCACACCAGCAATACTGTTCCTGCTCCTGCTCCTGCTGGTGTTCCTGCTCCTCCACACCAACAATACTGCTCCTGCTCCTGCTGGTGTTCCTGCTCCTGCTGGTGTTCCTGCTCCTCCACACCAACAATAAACATTCCTGGCAAGCTTCACTACTCTCTGGGGTGAGCTGCGAGGATAATTTCCTTCCTGCGATTTGTGTTGTATCTTCAAAATTTCTCTTCTTCCTCTGAAGGAAAATGGTCGATACAGTAGGCGAAATATGTTCGCAAGACCTCATTATCAGTACCTATTTAAATTACCATCATTAGGAACACTGATACATTATACCTAACAACTGAATAGTCAGCAGGTACTCAAGTTCTAAGGCATTACTGAAAATCAGCTCACCTGAAGACAGTTTCAGCATACTAGACCTGATGGCTAACCTGGTCAAACAAGCTGTTGGTGGTAGCAGTACGCAGTCCAAAGTATGCACCACAGCCTGGCTAATCAGGAGCTGACTTGAGGATCTCATCGAGTTCCCTCTTAAAGACAGCTAAGAGTGTACTGGTAAACCCTCTCGTGTATCCCCCTTATGTATCTCTCAGTGAACTCCTGGAGAGTTTACCTGGAGAGAGTTCCGGGGGTCAACGCCCCCGCGGCCCGGTCTGTGACCAGGCCTCCTTAGGTCAGTGTCCCAGGATGCGACCCACACCAGTCGACTAACACCCAGGTACCCATTTTACTGATGGGGAACATAGACAACAGGTGGAAAGAAACACGTCCAATGTTTCTACTCTGGCTGGGAATCGAACCCAGGCCCTCACCGTGTGAAGCCAGAGCGTTAACCACCAGGCCACCAGTGGGGGTTTACAGCACAGTCTGCTAGGCTTCTCACCACTGAGCTACCCGGCACCCCGACGCCCTTACGAAAGTGTGTGGGGGTGAGAAGGGGTAGGAGGTGGATCGTAAGGTAAAGGTGGAGGGGTAGGGAATGGGGGAGGGGGTGAGGGGAGAGAGGTAGGGGTGATCAGGTGGGGGTATTGTTTACCTTCACTGAGGGATTTGGCTGCACGCAATCACCCCCATCCTCCTCCCCTCCCCATCATCTTCCCCTCCCCCTCATTCTCAAACCCTCCCCCTTCACCCCTAAGTCCCCCTTCCATCAGCCCCCTGACTCCATCCCTTTCTTTTCTCTCCCGCCTTCCCCTCACTTGTTCCCTCTTTCCTTCTCCTCTCTTCCTCCTCCCATATTCTACACTCTCCACCACCCTGCTACCTGTGTCACACCTGTGTCATGCCTGTGTCACACCTGCCTCATACCTGTGGCACACCTGTCATACCTGTGTCACACCTGTGTCATACCTGTGTCACACCTGTCATTAAATTTTAGCAGTTCTACTACCACTACCACCATTACTACCACAATTACAACTACCACTATTACAACTACCACTACTACTACCATTACATTAACTGATGTGGAGGCCCTGGGAAGGAAAATGGGAGGAAAATAATGGTAGGAATCCCACTTACCTTAAGATTTACTAAGGCAAATTAAGGTTTACAAAGGAAATTACCAACAATAAAACTCTAGCCGAAGCAGCACAACGAGCTGACATTATCATAATTATAAGGTGTCTTTTTATTTATGGCACCAGATACACACAACCAACACAGCTTATAACCCTCAGGTTCGGGTTGCAACCCTGGGTGAGGGGAGACGACTAACTTGTAACATTTTGCTTGAAGAGGAACTCTGATACACACCGGTATATATATATATATATATATATATATATATAATATATATATATTATAATATATATATATATATATATAATAATATATATATAGTATATATGTCGTGCCGAATAGGGTAAAACTGGGTAGTTAGCTAAGAACTCATTTGAAATTAAATCCTTTCTAAAATTTTCTCTTATATGTTTAAAGATATATTTTTTCATTTATGTTAATGCAAAAATTAATAATTTTGTACCAAAAGAACCTTAGAAAACTTATCTGACTTTATTATAACAAGCGTAATTTAATTTAGCCTAATCTAACTAAATATATTTTAGATAAGTTTACAGTAATTGAATATTAAACAAACACAATGAAATATATTTTTTCGTTAGATTCAGAATGATTTTTGCGAAATTATTGGATACACAAATTTTTGCTTACCTTATATATCCATCAAACCACGAAATAAGTGGTTCTGAATCATTTATCAAACTGTAGCAGGCCAGGGTTCGACCCCACGACACACCGTCCTGCTTCAAGAGATAACACAAAGTACATGTCACCTTATCCATTTAGCCATCGACCTTTCAAACGATCACGCACTCAGCAGGGCTAGGTGTTTTTCGTGGGGTCGAACCCTGGCCTGCCACAGTTTGGTAAATGTTTCAAAACCACTTGTTTCGTGTTTTCACTGATATATAGATTGCTTTTGGAGGCGGGTATTCAAACAGGAGGAGACTGAAAGTAATACCTGAGCATACCACTGCCACGAGTGTCCTCGAATCACGCTACAACACCTAGCTCTACTGGGTGCGTGATTCTTGTAGGATTGGGAGGTCCTGTGGGTTAGAGCGGCATGTGTGATTCTCGCTCACCATGATATGGGGCAAAACGACATGGGTTCGAATCCTCGGCTAGTCGCAGTGTGTTTTTTATAGATATATATATATATATATATTATATATATATATATATATATATATATATATTTATATAATATATATATATATATGGTGGCAAACACATGTTATTACTATAATTTAAATGTCTTGCGCGAAGCCCACTTTAGAATTTAAGAGTGAAGTTATTGTGTTTAAAGGTAACATTAGAGAACGATTTAGAGCGTCACGAAGCTCCATTTAGAGGCTGTGATGCTAACATAATTCTTGATGACTCTCTAGCATGGTACACTCTGCATGATGATGATGGTGGTGGTGGTGATGGTGGTAGTAGCAGTAGTGGTGGCGGTAGTAGTAGTGGTGGTGGTAGTAGTAGTAGTAGTAGTGGTAGTAGTAGTAGTAGTGGTGGTAGTAGTAATAGTAGTATTAGTAGTAGTGGTAGTAGTAGGTGGTGGTAGTAGTAATAGTAGTAGTAGTATGTAGCAGTAGTAGTGGTGGTAGTAGTAGTTAGTAGCAGTAGTGGTGGCGGTAGTAGTAGTAGTGGTGGTGGTAGTAGTAGTAGTAGTGGTGGTGGTAGTAGTGGTGGTGGTAGTAGTAGTAGTAGTAGTAGTAATAGTAGTAGTAGTGGTAGTAGTAGTAGTAGCAGTAGTAGTGGTGGTGGTGGTGGCAGTAGTAGTATTTAGTAGTGGTGGTTGTGGTGGTGGTGGTGATGATGGTGATGGTTGTAGTAGTAGTAGTAGTAGTAGTAGTAGTGGTGGTTATGGTGGTGGTGGTGGTGGTGGTGATGATGGTGATGGTGGTAGTAGTAGTAGTAGTAGTCTCACCTCATCCACTTCACCGGATCAATCTGTTCCACCAGTTGAGGAGAAAAACTTAGCTCCCACTGACTTCCCAGATGAAGTCAAGCGTTTGTTGACTCTGTTGAACAAACGTCGTAAAGCCATTGCCTTACCAGGTGAGAAGATGGGTATAACGAACTTATTGTCCCATCGTATTCCACCTGAACCTGGTACTAGACCTATCTATATACCTGTGTACAGAATGCCTCATTCACAAGTTGCTGTTGCAGAAGAATTGATCAATCAAATGCTTGATGATGGAGTTATTGCACCTAGCAATTCACCTTGGAATGCGCCCTTGATCCTAGTACCTAAGAAGGATGGTACTTGGCGCCCAGTGATTGACTTTAGGAAGTTAAATGCGAAAACTATCCCAGATCGCTTCCCACTTCCTGTACTGGGTGATCTTTTACGTAACTTCCGAGATAACAAAGTCTTTTCAACCCTGGACTTGTTACAAGGGTTTTGGCAAGTCCCTTTTCACGAGGACAGCCAAGAGCTAACTGCATTCTCCACTCCTACAGGTCATTATCACTTCCTCCGTATGGCATTTGGATTACGATCCTCCCCTATCACGTTCTCAAGGCTCATGACTAATATCTTTAGAGGTCTCATAGGTAATGCACTTATGGTGTACTTAGTTGACGTAATCGTCATGTCTAAAGACGTGAATACACACTTGAAAAGACTTGATGTAGTACTTGGTAAGCTTGAAGAAGCCAATTTAAAGATCAAACTGTCTAAATGTCAATTTTTCAGATCAGAAATTAAGATTCTTGGTCACGTAGTCACTCCTAGATGGGTTACGACTGACCAAAGTACAGGAACTGCAGTACTAAATTTTCCAACACCCAAAACTGCTGATGCCGTAAGATCCTTTGTGGGCTTAGCAGGTTTTTATAGATCTTTCATTGCCAATTTTTCTTCCATAGCTGCTCCTCTGAGTTGCTTGAGAAAGATGCTCCTTTTGTTTGGACCTTCCGTCAAGAAAGAGCATTCCAAACTTTAAAAGAAAAGCTAACATCTGCTCCAATTTTGAAATTTCCAGATTTTTCTAAGCCCTTCTATCTGACAACTGATGCTAGTTCTATTGGCATAGGTGCCGTACTAGCTCAGAAGACTGATGGCAAGTACAACACAGTTGCATTTGCTAGCCGAGTCCTTATGAAGGCTGAACGTAATTATACAGTAACTGAGCAAGAAGCTTTAGCAATAGTATGGTCTTTAAAGCACTTCCGAGACTTTATTTATCAGTACTCTGTTCATGTCTTGACAGACCATGCTCCACTGATACCTTTATTCCAGAACAAACAACCTACTGGAAGGTTAGCCAGATGGACCTTGACTATCCAAGAGTTTAATCCCACCTTTGAACATTTACCTGGCAAGTCAAATGTAGTCGCAGATGCCTTATTGCGACATGTTAGTATAGTAACTGCAGACCCTCCATTTAGTGCTGAAGATGTAAAGAATGCTCAACGAACAGATCCCATGTGGTCTGGTGTGATTCGATTCCTGCTCCAGGAAGATCTTATTCTGACTGTGAAGCCACCAGCACCCATCAGTGACTTTGTCATGAACCAAGAATTACTGTATCGAACAGCCGAGTTGGGTACTCCTAGCAGAAGAGTTTACCAGTTAGTAATTCCACAGTCACTAGTGAATGTAGCCTTACAGCTAGTTCACGATGTACCAGGTATTGCACACCTGGTATGGATCGTTCAGTAAAACAAGCCAGATTGAAAAAACTTTTTGGCCTCGTATGGCAACTGATATTTCTGAGTATGTTAAGAAATGTAGTGTCTGCATGCACCATAAAGGTAATGCTAATGGTCCTAATCCAATCCAGGTGTATCCAACCACTAGCGAACCGTGGGAAAGAGTTGCACTAGATTTGTTAACTAATTTCCAATGTTCCCTCCAGGGCAACAAACATCTATGTGTTATGGTAGACCATTTTCACCAGATATTTTGAGTTAGTTCCTATTGCAGATAAAAACTGCCAAGACAGTAGCTAAAGCGTTTAAAGAACGCATTATCTGCAGGCATACCACCCCTAAGTCCCTAGTAACAGATAATGGAGGTGAATTCTGTAATGAGATTCTTGAAAATTTGTGCACCTTGTACAAGATCTCTAAATCCACCATTGTTCCTCATCATCCTGCCAGCAATGGGTTAGCGGAACGTACCAATAAGAAAGTACTTGATGTCTTGAGAGCCACTATCAATCCCAACAGTGAAACTTGGGATGAAGTTATACCTGATGTGCAGTGTGCCATAAATTCTGCTTACAATGTTTCTATAGGTGACACTCCACATTATGCATTGTATGGTGTAGATAAACGTTTGCCTTATGAGTTGCTATATTCTAATCCAAAACCAAATTACAACCCTGATGATTTCATAGCAACTCGTACCAGCTTAGCTCAAAGTGTTTTTAGAAGAATCCGTGAAACATTTCATAAATCAACAGCAGAATTTACAAGAGTCGCAAACACTCGAGGCAAAGCATCCAAAATCAAAGTAGTTCGAGAGTTATGCTGACCAACTTTAACAAAACGTCTGCAATGCCTAAGCTTGATCAAAAGTTTGTGGGTCCTTATCGAGTAGTTGAACATATCACTGGTAATAAGTATAAGGTTAGAGAAATTAGTACTTGTCAGTATAAAGAATCGCATTTAGATCATATGAAGTTAGTATGTGATGATAATGATGTTCCAACCCAGACTAATGTGACAGACTCTGACAATCCTCCTGATCCTGTACTTTCTACCTCTGATACTCAGTCAGACGATCAACCTGAATGTCGTTATTCCCTACGTACAAGACAAGTATTGAGAAATCCTCAAGTATCATTTGTTTACATTCCAATTCAGATTTGCCTCAAATACAGCATGAGTTAGCCAGTGCAACAGAGTTTGATCCTCCCAGAGATGACACCCATTCTGCATATATCAATCTCACCCTAGCAGAGTTGGGGTTAAATGTAAATAACCTGTATAGATGAATAATTACAGTATCAACTTATCAGTATTCAAGAATTTTTTTTTTGTGTTCACTTTCTCTCTGAATTCTGAGAATTAACAGTCTAGATTTGAGTGCACCGAATCTGCCTTTCTGTTAAACACTTCTTTCTTTGTATATATTCCTTCCTCAGAATCCGTAGATCACATGAATACAGATCGATCGAATTTTTTTTTAATCACTTCTATTGTGTAATCCCAACGTTGAGTTTCATTCGATGAGTTGTGCTATATTATACCTTGTATTGCATTAGTTTTATTACAGTTTCAATTATGTAAGCTTCCATTCCAATATTCTACTTATGTATGTTATAATGTTCAATTGTTGTGTACTTTGACATTGTATAGAATCAGCCCAAGCCGTACACCTGCCGTCTCTAGTTTGTATTAGTTGTATGTCGGGACAACATACGTTAGCGTCGCCGAGCTCTCAGTAGTAGTACCAGTTCCTAGTAACCAGTTACCAGTAACCAGTGTACCAGTAGATGACTCACTACCAACCGTCTGTGTGAATCATTGACTGTATTCATATTGCTGCTGACCATAGCAGGATTTCAAACACTCTCACCCGTAGGCACTATGAGTCAGTTGTAGTTAGGCAGCAGAGAGAGACAGGTCAGCTGTTGGCGCTTCCCATACTTCCCGATATATATTATATGTACTACCAGCCTACGTGAGTATTTTTCCCCATCCACATATCGAAAACCCACATGACAGTAGTAGTAGTAGTAGTAGTAGTAGTAGTAGTGGTAGTGGTGGTGGTGGTGGTGGTGGTGGTGGTGGTGGTGGTAGCAGTACTAGTAGTAGTGGTGGTAATGATGATGGTAGTGATGGTGATGCTAATCATTATTATTCCAATATAATTATTATTATTAGTAGTAGTAGTAGTAGTAATAGGCATACTAGTAATGGAAGTAGTAGTAATAGAAGTAATAGTAGTAATAATAGTCTTAGTAGTACTAACAGTAGCAGTAATAATTTAGGAGTGACAGTGACTAAGTTATAACAGTGACATTAACTTAATTATAACAGTGACATTAACTTAGTTATAACAGTGACATTAACTTAGTTATAAGTGACATTAACTTAGTTATAACAGTGACATTAACTTAATTATAACAGTGACATTAACTTAATTATAACAGTGACATTAACTTAGTTATAAGTGACATTAACCTCGTTATAACAATGACATAAACCTCGTTATAAGTGACATAAACCTCGTTGTAAGTGACATAAATCTCGTTATTACAGTGACATAAACCTCGTTATAACAGTGACATTAACCTAGAGTTTACCTGGAGAGAGTTCCGGGGGTCAACGCTCCTGCGGCCCGGTCTGTGACCAGGCCTCCTGGTGGATCAGAGCCTGATCAATCAGGTTGTTACTTCTGGCTGCACTCAATCCAACGTACGAGCCACAGCCCGGCTGGTCAGGAACCGACTTTAGGTGCTTGTCCAGTGCCAGCTTGAAGACAGCCAGGGGTCTATTGGTAATCCCCCTTATATATGCTGGGAGGCAGTTGAACAGTCTCGGGCCCCTGACACTTATTGTTTGGTCTCTTAACGTGCTAGTGACACCCCTGCTTTTCATTGGGGGTATGTTGCATCGTCTGCCGAGTCTTTTGCTTTTGTTGTGAGTGATTTTCGTGTGCAAGTTCGGTACTAGTCCCTCTAGGATTTTCCATGTGTATATAATCATGTATCTCTCCCGCCTGCATTCCAGGGAGTACAGGTTCAGGAACCTCAAGCGCTCCCAGTAATTGAGGCGTTTTATCTCCGTTATGCGCGCCGTGAAGGTTCTCTGTACATTTTCTAGGTCAGCAATTTCACCTGCCTTGAAAGGTGCTGTTAGTGTGCAGCAATATTCAAGCCTAGATAGAACAAGTGACCTGAAGAGTGTCATCATGGGCTTGGCCTCCCTAGTTTTGAAGGTTCTCATTATCCATCCTGTCATTTTTCTAGCAGATGCTATTGATACAATGTTATGGTCCTTGAAGGTGAGATCCTTCGACATGATCACTCCCAGGTCTTTGACGTTGGTTTTTCGCTCTATTTTGTGGAAGGAATTTGTTTTGTACTCTAATGAAGTTTTAATTTCCTCATGTTTACCATATCGGAGTAATTGAAATTTCTCATTGCTGAACTTCATATTGTTTTCTGCAGCCCACTGAAAGATTTGGTTGATGTGCACCTGGAGCCTTGCAGTGTCTGCCTTGGAAGACACTGTCATGCAGATTCGGGTGTCATCTGCAAAGGAAGACACGGTGCTGTGGCTGACATCCTTGTCTATGTCAGATATGATGATGAGAAACAAGATGGGAACGAGTACTGTGCCTTGTGGAACAGAGCTTTTCACCGTAGCTCTGTTGACTACTACTCTTTGTGTTCTGTTTGTCAGGAAATTATAGATCCATCTACCAACTTTTCCTGTTATTCCTTTAGCACGCATTTTGTGCGCTATTACACCATGGTCACACTTGTCGAAAGCTTTTGCAAAGTCTGTATATATTACATCTACATTATTTTTGTCTTCTAGTGCATCTAGGAGCTTGTCATAGTGGTCCAGTAGCTGAGACAGACAGGAGTGACCTGTTCTAAACCCATGTTGTCCTGGGTTGTGTAACTGATGGGTTTCTAGATGGGTGGCCATCTTGCTTCTTAGGACCCTTTCAAAGATTTTTATGATATGGGATGTTAGTGCTATCGGTCTGTAGTTCTTTGCTATTGCTTTACTGCCCCCTTTGTGGAGTGGGGCTATGTCTGTTGTTTTTAGTAACTGTGGGACGACCCCCGTGTCCATGCTCCCTCTCCATAGGATGGTAAAAGCTCATGATAGGGGCTCATTATAATAGTGACATTAACTGGCTGGATCATTATTTTTAATGGGGGTTAAACCAAAGTCTTCAAACTTTAAATAAAGCTTCTGGTTTATCGTCTTGAAGATATGGAGACGAAATTTTCGAAATCTGTATGAAGACTTGAGAGGCAAACCACCAATCCTGCCAGAGTGCAAAACCTTTAACTGGCTTCCATTTTTACATTCATGCAAAAAAATGAACTAGGGGAAGCATTCTGTGAGCTGCTATGTATGCTCAGGAAGGTATTGGTGGGTGGGGGTTGAATCTCAGCTCCAGGCCCGTCTCTCTAGACTATTTTGACATCAATGATTTCAGACCTGATGAATTTAATCATACCTACTCTTGAAGGTGTGTATTGGGTTTGCCTCCGCCACAGTACACCTCGAGTTTCTTCACGTGCCTGACCTGGTGTGGGCTCCATGCTGGGGCCACGTACTCAACGGGCCTAACCTTTGTCGTGTATAAGGTTCTGGAGAATTCTTTATTCGAGTTCCTGAATGCTATTGTGAGTGTGCTAATCTTACACATGCCGCTGACGTTATATGGATTACGTGTACATAAGAATGAAGGAACACTGCAGAAGGCCTACTGGCCCATAAGGGGCAGGTCCTTATCAAAACCACCACTACCCAAAGCTACCCAGGTGATATAATTGGTGTTATAGTTACCCCCCAGGTCCTCTTTATTCTTTGATAGTACCAGCTTCTCTCCGCCCATGCTGTACTCTATGTCCAGTCTGCCCTCACCCCCAATTAGAATGACGTTACCTCTGTTTGGGTTGAACTCGAATAGCCATTTTTGTGACCATATATGTTATCTGTTGAGGTCCGCGACCAGTCTAGTTGCAAACCTTTGCACTTTCTCTAGTTTCCTTAGGTGCTTCACTAGGTGTGGGTTCCAAACTGGTGCCGCATATTCCAATATGGGCCTAACGTACACGGTGTACAGGGTCCTGAACGATTCCTTATTACGATGTCAGAATGCTGTTCTTAGGTTTACTAGGCGCCCATATGCTGCAACAGTTATCTGGTTGATGTGCGCCTCAGGAGATGTGCCTGGTGTTATACTCACCCCAAGATCTTTTTCCTTGAGTGAGGTTTGTAGTCTCTGGCCCCCTAGACTGTACTGGGTCTGCAGTCTTCTTTGCCCTTCCCCAATCTTCATGACTTCGCACTTGGTGGGATTGAACTTCAGGAGACAGTTGCTGGACCAGGTCTGCAGCCTGTCCAGATCCCTCTGTAGTTCTGCCTGGTCCCCGTCCGATTGTGTGCGTGTGTATGTGTGTCTGTATGTATGTGTATATATTTGTATATGTGTGTGTGTGTATGTGTGTGTGCGTGTGTATACTCACCTATTTGTGGTTGCAATGGTCGAGTCATAGCTCCTGGCCACGCCTCTTCACTGATCGTTACTAGGTCCTCTCTCCCTGCTCCATGAGTTTTATCAAACCTCGTTTTAAAACTATGTATGGTTCCTGCCTCCACTACGTCACTTGCCAGACTATTCCACTTCCTGACAACTCTATGACTGAAGAAATATTTCCTAACATCCCATTGATTCATCTGAGTCTTCTACTTCCAATTGTGACCCCTTGTTTCTGTGTCCCATCCACCTTGTCAATTCCTCGCAGCATTTTGTATGTTATCATGTCTCCCCTACCCCTCCTGTCCTCCAGTGTCGTCAGGCTGATTTCCCTTTCTTCGTAGGACATTATCCTTAGCTCTGGACCTAATCTTGTTGCAAACATTTGCAGTTTAATTTCTTGACTTGCTGGACCAGGTGTGGGTTCCAAACTGGTGCTGCATACTCCAATAGGTGCCTAACGTACACGGTGTACAGAGTCTTGAACGATTCCTTACTGAGGTATCGGAACGCTATTCTCAGGTTTGCTAGGCGCCCATATGCTGCAGCAGTTATTTGATTGATGTGCACCTCAGGGATGGCCA
>NW_026470790.1:0-11324 GCF_026875155.1 Cherax quadricarinatus | reverse complement strand
ATATTTTAAATTAATTTATATATTATTTTTTTATATTTATATTTTAATATATATATAATATATATATAATATATGTATAAAAATTTTAAAAATTTTATATAATTATATTTATATTAAAATTTATATATTTTATATTTTTTTAAAATATATATATAATATTAATATATTAATATATATTATATTATATATTAATATATTATATAATTTTATATATACATTACATATATATATATATATATTTTTTAAAAATTATTAATATATATATTATTATATATTATATATATATATATTTATATATATAGCAATAAATCACAGTAAACGGGTGATTTCAGTTATGCAAAACAACCACTGTGAAAGAATAGAAATTCCAAGTGTTTGTGATCTACATTTTCAAAAAAACTAGAAAGTAAGCACCAAGGAAGCTATATAAGGGGTCTGGCCAACACCTCACTATCAGACCCCCAAACAGTTAAACACCTAACACGCGCCGGCCCAACTGGACAGATCCTTCGCACAACCCCCAACAAACTATTCTCCCCAAAAAAATTTTTTAAAAAAATTATTATTTGCCCAATGTATTATTAAATTTTTCCCCAAAATTCATTAAATTTAAATGGACAAATTTACATAAACCCCAAAGGAAATCTCACATTATTGCAAACGCTTTTTATAAAAAAGTTCATTATATTCCTTTTGACATGGACTTGCTTTTAATACTTTCTCAACTTTTTGAAATCATTGGATGGTTAAAATCCTTTTCTGAATAAATAGAGCATGGAATCTTTTCCCTTTCCTTTTGCATATTTATGTTGTTTTAATCTTTTGTTCGAATTTTTACCAGTTTGCCGTAAAAAACTTTTTTCGCAAATTTTACAAAGAAAACTTATAGAACATCCATCAGCTTTTGGGGGAATTCTTTATAAAACTTTTTTTCTGTATCAAGATTTTTGAATACAACTTTTAAAATTAAAGTCCCTTTGAAGAGAAGTCAAAAAAACCAAATTTCCTGGAAAAGGGGGGAACCAACATTTTTTAGTTGAAAAAGGTGGTTGTCCCCCTTTTTTGGGTTGTAAAAAAGATTTCTAGCGCTTTAAGATTTATCAATTACATTTTTTGTGATTAGTATTCACCTTTCCTTGGAAAAAAATAGCTTTAGCCCATTCTTAAACTTTTCTGTTGAGTTTGAAGAAAAAAAACTCATTGGGGCCTTTCTAGTGTTTTAATTATTTAAGGGAAAAATGAATTCAAATTTAAAATTTATAGAAATACAAATAACTGTTCCATTCTCTATTTTTCTTCGCATCAAGAAATAGTCAAACTGTTGTTTTCTCATAAATGTTTTTTTGAGAGTTTTTAGAATTTTGTCCGGTTTATAGTGAAAAAATTTCCCAAAAATTTATAAAATAGGTATGATTTAAAAACCAAGAATGAAATTTTTGATAAATCTTTTAAAGTTGCTAGAAATATTTTTTACAATAAAAAAGGGCAACCACCCTTATTCAACAAAAATTTTTTTGGTTCTCCTTACCAAAAATTTGGGTTTTGATATGCCTTCGTTTTAAGACTTTTAATTTAAAGTTTATTAAAAAAAAATTTTTGATACGTAAAAAAAAATTTTTGGAAGAATTTCCCCCCAAAATGCTGTGGATGTTCAAAAGATTCCTTGTAAAATTTGCAAAAAAAAGTTTTTACCGTAAAACTGGTGAAAATCTTGAACAAGATTAAAACAACAAAAATTAGCATTAAACTGGACAAGTTTCCCAAAGCTCTATTTATTTGTAGAGTTTTTAACCACAAATTGTTTTTAAAAAAACGTTGAGAAAGTGAATCAACAAGTCCAGGGTCGACAGGAATATAATTTGAATCTTGTTACATAAAAAACCGTTTTGACAATATAAAAATATTTTTTTGTTTAATAAATTAGATCCATTTATAATTAAAGAATTTGGGAAAAATTTAATATACACTGGCAATAATAATTTTTAAAATTTTTCTTGGGGAATATTTTTGTTGGTGGGTTGTGCGAAAGACTGTCCATTTTGGGGTCGGCGCACTCAGGTGTTTAACGCTGTGGGATCTGATAGTGAGGTTTGGCCAGATCCTTAATACCCCTTGGATTTTTATTTCATATTTTTTGAAAATGTGAGTTGTGGTAGTCACGAAAGCGTTTGGAATTTCTCTATTTTTTCACAGGGGTTGTTTTGCTTATATATATATTATATATATTTATATATATATTTTTTATATATTTTATAAATTATATATATATATATAAATATATATAATTTTTATTTATATTATTATTCTATATAATTATTATATATAATATTATATTTTTTATTTATATTATAATATATATATGTATATATATATATTTTTTATATATTAATAATATATTTATATATATATATATATATATATATATATATTATATATATATATAAATATATATATATATTTTTAATATTTTAAAAATTTATATATATATTATATATATTATTTTTTATTATATATGGAGTTTCGGGGGGGGGAAATAAAGGGGTTTAAATTGGATATCTGAGTGGAAAAGGGAAGGGGGTAGAAAAGGGAAATGTTAAAGGATCAGTTATGGAAGGAGAAAAGGAAAATAGAATGTTTAATGTCAGCATATTTGGGGTGACCCTGTATTCCCAGTGTTATATAGCATAGCAGTGTCACCTATGTTTTTTACGAGCCCCCTGAGGCCTTTGCTTTGTGTGCGTCAGGGGATGCAACGAGGAGGTATCCTTCCCCCGTCCTCACTCGGCGGCGACCATCCAGGCGAGACGGCAAGGCAGGGGGCCCATCCTTCACCTACTCAGTGACAATATAGCTACCACCCTACAAGTGTGCTACTTTCCCCTGTGATATCTCCTTTTAAGAACCCTTACGATAAATGGTGCCAGGGGGGGGCCGAAATTTGACGATTACGCGATTTTGGAGATAAAATTTCGCCCAAAAAAGACGGCCATTTGTGCACCAGAGGCCTACCGACTCCGAGATTCACCCACCCAGCCCTAAAGCCCTACTCTACCGCTTCTACTTATTCATTCAGTCTCTTTGTTTAGTTTATTGCTTTTTGCATCATCACGGGGGGTTGCCCCGAGTTTGCAAAATAAGCCAGCTTCCGTCTGGGGGTGGGGGAGTCAGAAAACCCGGTCCAGTCCACCTAGTCTCCCACCCAATTTTTTTGCCTGCCAAGCCAGCTCCCACCCCTGCTGTGTCATGTGGAAGTTATCAAGCGTTTGTGTGAAGGGTTAAGATAAGCCAGCTAGCTAAAACCCGGGTGTCTACCCCGATCAAGCAAGCCACGTGAGTAGTTTTCATCGCTTGTGATTCAAGCCCCAAAGCATTCTGAGTGCCCCTTGTCATCTTGGGGTTGTAGATTTCGTGGGTTTTTTTAAGCCGGGCCGGCTTAGAATTATTTGCGGCAGTGGGGGTTTTTCTCAGTGAGGCTTACGATTTAAAACCCATAAGCCCAGCCACTCCGATCAGTGTGTCGAAACCTTTCCCCGGGCTCAGAGCCTCGCTCAGCCATTCCCCCAAAAACCCAAACTACAGTCGGCCTTAACTCACCTACCTCATCATGTTTTGGTGCACTGCAAAGGGGTTTGTAGCCCCCTATTTTAAGGACCACATAGGGGGTCAAAAGCTAGGTGGGTTCGCGCCTCTTTAAAAGCCTCCTATGTGTTGTCTTCGCCGTTTAAGGCAATTCTACGTATCTGTAGAGGACAGCGAAAAGGGATATAAACAACCCATCAATCCTTTTTCCCCAAAAGTTTTCAGCGATAATAATTTTTTTTTTAGACATTTGCGGGGTTTTGAGACATTTTTTTGTTTTCCCCAGTGAATTTTTTTTAGTGACATTCAGGACTCATAAGACTCGTGTTTATAAAGTATGATTGCATAAATTTTTTTTAATTCCTTAATTCAGTGAATTTTCGTGCATTATTTTATATCTGTTGGTTGTGTATCTTTTTATACATTTGAGAAAAGTACTGAGTGTTTTTCCTTTGTTGTGTGGCAACATATGGCAAAAGAACTTGGTTTAATTTCAGATTCCAGTGAATTTTAATTAGTAATTTTCCCTCATATTCTGCATCACAATCATGTTGTCTGTTAATTTTTTTCTTCCTAGCTTTTTGTGTATTTTTGTTTTGTTCCCTGTGTGTTAACATTTTGTGTTCTATTTTTTATTCGCCAGTGTTTAATTTGTCTTATTTCCACAGCAAAAAGTGCCTTTTTTAAAATCCCCAAGAAATCACTTTTTCAAAAATTTTCCACATCAAGTTTCAAAGCAAGAAAATTCTAGTACTGTGTTTTTTATTGTGGTTGGTTCTGCATCACTGTAAGTGTTCAACCCCCCGTTTTAGTATTTTTTGCACCTATTATTTTTCATGTTTTATTGAACAAATTCCTTTGTGCAATTTTTAAGTTCTCCCTTTTAAAGTAATTGTTCTTTTTCTTGTTAAGTGTTTTTTTAAGGCGTTTAAAAGTTAAAAATGTTTATTCCTTGTATATTTTTTTTTGTGTGTTATAAAATTTTTAAATTATTGCACATTGATTTTTGCAAAATTTTGTGCAAATATTGTGTTGATTTAAGTTTTTTTTGCAGAAAAATTTTAGGTTTTGTGCAATACTTTTTTTATTAGCAATTTTTTGATTATTGCTACGTTTATTCAGTGCAGTTTCTTTGCTTGTTCTGTGCATGTATTTTACTTGTCGTGTCTTTTATTTTTTTTTATTTCAGTGAATTGTGTGTTTGTTTTAATTTTTTCACAAGTTTTTTGAGTCCATTTTTTCATTTTATTGTGTATTTTTCCCTTTTTGCATTGAAAGTAAAAACACTCACGTGCCTTCATTTAATTTAAAGTAAAAATTGAGCATATTAGATTTTAGCAAAATTCAAAGTTCTCTTTATTTTAGTGTTTTTTAAGTTGCATATTTTTCTTTGTGAGTTCTTTGCTTATTGTAACTTGTAATTTTAATTACTTATGCAGAATAGTTAAGCATTTTCTTCCATTTAACTTATTGGTCATTCTTTCCCTTTTTTCTTGCTTTTTGTCTTCAGTAAGTTCACTGGATGTCGCGTCATTTTGATGTTCACTTAGTGTATCATTCCAGTCAAAGTCAATATGAATAGTCCACAGTACCCAAAATTCCCCTTAGACGAAAGACAATACTAGCCCTTGAGCAATGTGTTTGTTCTCCACTTTTATTTGAGATTTGTTAAAGTGCTGCGAAATGTGAAATTCGATTAAATTCCTATAGTCCCTGAAAATTTTTATTAACGAGCCGAGCGGTCAGGACTATAAAACTGTCACTCCTGTCTGGACTCCAGCCACAATATCGTGCAGCAGGATATGCTGAGACTACTCCCTTTGGGTGGCGACTTGTTCAAGTACTCGTTCCCTTTCCCCGGGGCGTTTGGAGAACTTTACTTGCAAACGAGTTATGCCATCCTTCTGATGCCCCAAGCCCTTCAGAAAGGGCGTTTCTGTGGTAGGTGCCCATTTAGTGTTTTGTTGTCCCCTTTTGGTTTTAGATTGTGATCCCCTCCCAGTTGATAGTAATTATGCATTTTAAAAAGTTATTTCTCGATAATTTTATATTTTAACGTTTGTAAATGTAGTTTATTTATGCTGATACCTGGTCACTGTGTGCGACTCAGATTGAATTCAGCATTGTTCACCAGTTCATTTCTTTTCTCCTGTGCTTGCAGTTGAGATAGTAGATTTGTTTCCCCTTTCTCATATTGCGTTTATAGCATAATTTTTTCAAACCCGGGGGGGGTCACCACCCACCCAGTTTGTTCTTTCCTCCAGTAAGGAAAATGTTACCTTTATTCCCGAACAAACAGCCCACTGGAAGGTTCCCGATGGACCTTGACTATCCAGAGTTCAATCCCCCTTTCGAAAATTTACCTGGCAAAACGAATGTAGCGCTGATGCTTTATCGCGACATGTTGTGTACTACTGCAGATCCTCCCTTTTCTGTCGAGGATGTCAAAACTGCCCCAAGAACCGATCCCAGTGTTTGGGGTGATTCGATTCCCCGCCCAGAAGATCTTACTCTTACTGTGAAGCCACCCGCACCCATAGTGACTTGTAGACCAAGAATTATGTACGAATAGTCATTGGTCTCCCCAGAGACGAATTGTAAATTTCCCCAGTCACTATGATTGTAGTTGTATCTTTTGTAGATACTCCTTCAGACCTCCTCATAAGGGATTGTTTGCCATTGCAGAGAAATCGATCCCCCAGAGATATAACCCTTCCCGCATATGTAAACCTAAACCCCCGCAGAATTGGGTTTTAAAAGTACATGTCTGATAATTAGTGTCCCAGATAAAGAAAAAGTCACTGTGTTTTGTTTTTAGTATCATTTGAAAAATTTTCGTTTCACGTTCCCTCCGTATTCGAGAATTAAAAGTTAGATTTTGGGGCACCCAATCTGCCTTTGTGTTAACACTTCTTTGTTAATTTTTCTTTCCCCAGAATCCGTGAGTGCATGAATACGACGATAGATCAAATTCCCTCCCTTTGTATAATGATTTTTCTTTTGTTTGTAATGATTACGTTAACCCCCATTTCGTCAAAAAACATGTTGTCCATCCTTAGTTCTAAGTTATATATGAATTGGGTTTTTGTTAGAATCAGCCCCGATCCCCCTGCCTGTTCAGCCTATAGTAAGTGTGTATGTCGGGACGAATACGTAACTGCCCAGCTGTCAGCTGTTGCTGATCCCCGTATTCCCGTATTAATAGCATAGCGTGCATCATCCCCTATGCTTTTGATACGAACCCCCTTTTAGGCCCTTTCTTTGTGTACGTCCCGGGTGCACACGAGGAGGCTCATCCCTCTGTCCCGTCCTCACTCGGCGGCAGACCATCCAGGCGTAGACAGGCAAGGCACTGGGCTCCATCCTTCACCTACTCAGACTGACAATATAGCTACCATCCTACAAGTGTGTCTACTTTCAACCTATGATATCTCCATTTAAGAACCCTTACGATATTAATTCAAGAATTATGTCGATTAAAGTAAAGGTTGGATGCGAAAAGTGGGTCATAATAAGCGTGTATGCACCTGGAGAAGACAGGAATGTAGAGGAGAGAGAGAGATTTTGGGAGATGTTAAGTGAATGTATAGGAGCCTTTGAACCAAGTGAGAGAGTAATTGTGGTAGGTGACCTGAATGCTAAAGTAGGAGAAACTCTTAGAAAGGGTGTGGTAGGTAAGTTTGGGGTGCCAGGTGTAAATGATAATGGGAGCCCTTTGATTGAACTTTGTATAGAAAGGGGTTTAGTTATAGGTAATACATATTTTAAGAAAAAGAGGATAAATAAGTATACAAGATATGATGTAGGGCGAAATGACAGTAGTTTGTTGGATTATGTATTGGTAGATAAAAGACTGTTGAGTAGACTTCAGGATGTACATGTTTATAGAGGGGCCAAAGATATATCAGATCACTTTCCAGTTGCAGCTACACTGAGAGTAAAAGGTAGATGGGATACAAGGAGAATAGAAGCATCAGGGAAGAGAGAGGTGAAGGTTTATAAACTGAAAGAGGAGGCAGTTAGGGTAAGATATAAACAGCTATTGGAGGATAGATGGGCTAATGAGAGCATAGGCAGTGAGGCCGAAGAGGAATGGGGTAGGTTTAAAAATGTAGTGTTAGAGTTTTCAGCAGAAGTTCGTGGTTACAGGAAAGTGGGTGCAGGAGGGAAGATGAGCGATTGGTGGAATGATGTAAAGAGAGTAGTAAGGAAGAAAAAGTTAGCATATGAGAAGTTTTTACAAAGTATATGGGAAGAGTATATGGAGAAAAAGAGAGAGGTTAGAGAGTGGTGAAGCAATGAAAAAAGAGAGCAAATGAGTGAGTTGGTGAGATGTTATCAACAAATTTTGTTGAAAATAAGAAAAAGTTTTGGAGTGAGATTAACAAGTTAAGAAAGCCTAGAGAACAAATGGATTTGTCAGTTAAAAATAGGAGAGGAGAGTTATTAAATGGAGAGTTAGAGGTATTGGGAAGATGGAGGGAATATTTTGAGGAATTATTAAATGGTGATGAAGATAGGGAAGCTGTGATTTCGTGTATAGGGCAAGGAGGAATAACATCTTGTAGGAGTGAGGAAGAGCCAGTTGTGAGTGTGGGGGAAGTTCGTGAGGCAGTCGGTAAAATGAAAATGGGTAGGGCAGCCGGGATTGATGGGATAAAGATAGAAATGTTAAAAGCAGGTGGGGATATAGTTTTGGAGTGGTTGGTACAATTATTTAATAAATGTATGGAAGAGGGTAAGGTACCTAGGGATTGGCAGAGAGCATGCATAGTTCCTTTGTATAAAGGCAAAGGGGACAAAAGAGAGTGCAAAAATTATAAGGGATAAGTCTGTTGAGTATACCTGGTAAAGTGTATGGTAAGTTTTATTGAAAGAATTAAGAGTAAGACGGAGAATAAGATAGCACATGAACAAGGAGGCTTTAGGAAAGGTAGGGGGTGTGTGGACCAGGTGTTTACAGTGAAAACATGTAAGTGAACAGTATTTAGATAAGGCTAAAGAGGTCTTTGTTTCATTTATGGATTTGGAAAAGGGTATGACAGGGTGGATAGGGGGGCAATGTGGCAGGGTGTTGCAGGTGTATGGTGTAGGTGGTAGGTTACTGAAAACAGTGAAGAGTTTTTAACGAGGATAGTGAGGCTAAAGTTAGAGTATGTAGGAAAAGTGAAAAATTATTTCCCAGTAAAAGTAGGCATTAGACTAGGATGTGTGATGTCACCGTGGTTGTTTAATATGTTTATAGATGGGGTTGTAGGAGAAGTAAATGCGAGGGTCTTGGCAAGAGGCGAGGAGTTTTAAAAAATAAGAATCACACATAAAGTGGGAGTTGTCACAGTTGCTCTTTTCTGATGACACTGTGCTCTTGGGAGATTCTGAAGAGAATTGCAGAGATTGGTGGATGAATTTGGTAGGGTATGCAAAAGAAGAAAATTAAAAGTGAATAAAAGGAAAGAGTAAGGTTATGAGGATAACAAAAAGATTAGGAGATGAAAGATTGGATATCAGATTGGAGGGAGAGAGTTTGGAGGAGGTGAATGTATTCAGATATTTGGGAGTGGACGTGTCAGCGGATGGGTCTATGAAAGATGATGTGAATCATAGAATTGATGAGGGGAAAAGGGTGAGTGGTGCACTTAGGAGTCTGTGGAGACAAAGAACTTTGTCCTTGGAGGCAATGAGGGGAATGTATGAGTGTATAGTTTCACCAACTCTCTAATATGGGTGTGAAGCATGGGTGATGAATGTTGCAGCGAGGAGAAGGCTGGAGGCAGTGGAGATGTCATGTCTGAGGGCAATGTGTGGTGTTAATATAATACAGAAAATTCGTAGTTTGGAAGTTAGGAGGAGGTGCGGGATTACCAAAACTGTTGTCCAGAGTGCTGAGGAAGGGTTGTTGGGGTGGTCGGACTGTAGGGGAAAATGGAGCGAAACAGAATGCTTCAAGAGTTTTCCCAGTCTTTAGTGGAAGGAAGGCGGGGGTAGGGTTGGGGGCCCGGAAAGGGGGGGAGGGGGGAGGTAAAGTTTTTTTGTGTGGCAAGGGGATATTCCCACACCGGACGTTTTAAAGGATTTGAATAGCTTTTTTAAAAAACACCTTGACGTGCTTTGGAGTGTAAGAAAGTAACTTTAAAAGGGGGTTTCAGGGAAAACCCAGGCCATTGACCGGGAGAAGGGAAAGGCCGCACGAAGGGGGTGTTATGTTGCAAGTTTAAAAAACTGTGTGAAAAGCACCCTTCTGGCGACAGTGATGGGTGAATGATTGTGAAAGCTTTTTTTTTTTTTCGGGCCACCCTGCCTTGGGGGAAAATGGGCCCCAGTATGAAAATAAAAATAAAAAAAAATAATATATATAATATATATATATATATTATATAATATATATTTTTATAAAATAAAATATTATATATATATATAAAAATTATATATTTTATTATTATATATATTATATATGCAAGGAATTCGCGAGAGCATGGAAAATAACAAACATGTCTCTGGTAAAGGAGACTCGAACCTACAAACCCTTTGGGGACAAGGTAGAGGCTTACCAAACTACCAACCCGGCCAAAACCTTGGCGTTACATCCCTACCGTACCCTTTTCCTAAGGTTGTAGGTTTGAGTTATTTCGCCGAGATCATGTTTGTGTATATTTTGCTTTCCCTCGCGAATTCCTTGCTTTTTCAAATTTAGTAAGGTGTGGGATGCAGGGGATGAGATGAAAAAAGCTGTAAGCCCTTTTCCCGAAAAGCTGGCGCCTTGGATCAAACGTGTAGCGGATGCTACACGCCAAAGGGATTGGTCCAGTGTGGGGAGATTGGTAAAACACGCGTCCCTTTTTTTTAAGGTTCGTAGGTTCGAGTCTCCTTCAGCCCAAAATCAGTGTTTATATTATATGTAATTAAAATTATTATTTATATTTATATTAATTATATATATATTTAAAATATTTTTTTAATACATATTTAAAAATTATTTTTATATATATATTTAATATATATATTATTATTTAATATAATATATATATTATATTTATTTTTATATATATAACATGCGCAAGATCACGTAAACAGGTGATTTTTAAAAAATGCAAGACAACCCTCTGAAAGAATAGAGAAAAATTTCCCAAGCGCTTTGTGACTACTCACATTATCAAGGAACTAGAAAGTAAAGCATCCAAGGGAAGCTATATAAGGGTTGGCTAAAACCCTCACTTCAATCCCCAACGGTTAAAGACCGACGTGTCCGATCAACTGGAGAGGCCTTTGCAAAATCACCCTCAAAAAATTCTACCCAAGAAATTTAAAAAAATTTTTGTTTGTCCCGTGTATTTTAAATTTTCCCAAAAATTTTTTAATTATAAAAAGGATCTAATTTATAAAAAACCCAAAGGAAATTTCATATTATTGTCAAAACTGTTTTCATGAAACAAGAAAAAAATTTTATTCCTGTCGACCTGGACTTGTTGAAAAACTTTTTCAAATTTTTGAAAATCAAATTTGGAAAGGGTTTAAAAACTCTTACATGAATAAATGGAGCATTGGAATTTGTCCCGTTTAATGCATATTTAGCTGTTTTAATCTCTGTTCGAGATTTTTACCAGTTTGCCCTAATAAACTTTTTCGCAAATTTTACAAGGGAAACTTATAGACACTCCCCAGCATTTTTTGGGGGGGAATTTTTTTAAAAAAAAAATGTTTTTTTTTTACGTTTTTAAAAAAAAAAAATCAAAAAAAATTTTTTTTTT
>NW_026470789.1:0-31947 GCF_026875155.1 Cherax quadricarinatus | reverse complement strand
AATTTCCTGGATATCTTTATTGTAGTAGACGTTTCGCCATCCAGTGGCTTTATCAATACAGATTCTAGGACATAATGGGAAGACAGTAGAACTATATACAAAAGATGGTAATCAGTCCCTCGGCCTTTGAGTTAGTGTTCACAGCATCGTGGTGGGGGAGAGTCTGGAGCAAAGGCAAGAAACTGGCGCTTTTTTATAGGCGTCAGTGAATGGGACGGCAGCAGCGAGGGCAGTCACTGGTAGGCGGGATTCCCCAGTGGAAGTAGGTCCTTCCCAAAGAGATGGGTTAGTTGCAGCAGCCGTGAAGAAGGTCTTGTAGATGTCCCCCTGAACCAAGATTCCTTCTTTGGGAAGGACCTACTTCCACTGGGAATCCCCGCCTACCATGACTGCCCTCGTCTGCTGCCCGTCCCATTCACTGACCCTATAAAAAGCGCCAGCTCTTGCCTTTGCTCCAGACTCTCCTCCACCACGATGCTGTGAACACTAACTCAAGGCCGAGGGACTGATTACCTCATCTTTTGTATATAGTTCTACTGTCTTCCTATTAGTCCTAGAATCTGTATTGATAAAGCCACTGGATGGCGAAACGTCTACTACAATAAAGATATCCGATGTTGCACATGTGTCTTAACTTTCATTTTGGGTCGAATTTTATACCTTCTTGCACAACTTGTCAGACACTGCAACATCATTGAACTTGGTTCAGAGGACATCTACAAGACCTTCTTCACGGCTCTGCAACTAACCCATCTCTTTGGGAAGGACCTACTTCCACTGGGGAATCCCGCCTACCAGTGACTGCCCTCGTCTGCTGCCCGTCCCATTCACTGACGCCTATAAAAAGCGCCAGTCTTCTTCCCTTTGCTCCAGACTCTCCTCCACCACGATGCTGTGAACACTAACCCCAAAGGGCCCGAGGACTGATTACCTCATCTTTTGTATAAATTTCTACTGTCTTCCTATTATGTCCAAGAATCTGTTTTGATAAAGCCACTGGATGGCGAAACGTCAACTACAATAAAGATATCCAGATGTTGCACAGTGTCTTAACTTTCATGATAGAAGCATAAACCTGTGCAAGTGAAATTATAAAGTACTGTACATTTCTACAGTGCTGGAAAATCACTGGCAAATAACAGGAATCTTTGTGCCAATAATAAGGAAAAAAGTTGTCCAGATTCCAAGGAGACAAGTGTGCCATTTGTAAATAAAAAATAACATAAAATAACTTTTGTGGGAGAAGAAAAAAGCTGCCCTAAAAAATAGAGTAATAATAAAATAGTGCAATATTGTAAAAGATAGTGATACAGTAGTGTATACTAAGAACCTCAATATATGTGGAGAAATTTAGAGGAAGTTTTTTGCCTATGGTTTTGAACGTGATGTAAACAGTGTAAAAATTTTGCCAGCAATTGCAATATTCTGCTACACAATCCAATGTTTAAAAATTTTTTCCTACATTCTGCTAAGCTACCCTACATAAAAATCCAGTGATACAATAGAGTACTGTACAAATTTTTGGAAATACGAAAATCTAGGAGTTTAACAATAAGATATTATGGGGTCACCGGTGGAACTTATGGAAATAAAGGAGTAGAATTTGAAACTGTAACAGTGTAGAGTTGGCAAAATTGAAATATAACTTTCTACCCCAGTCACCTTAGCTAATCAGTGACACAATAAAAACAAAATTAGTGTGGTGTAGTTAGGAATAAAGTGAGGAAAATTAAAACACAGTGAAATACAGGAAGACCATCTCAGCTGTTCGTCATCAGGAGGAGCTGCCAGAGGGCACTGGTTCTCCAACACACAAGTTTTTACTTTGTGGGATCAAACGAACACATATTACTCTGTTAAATAAATAAAAATGTGATCCACTGACTGGATTCGTTCAAAAAAATAAGTGAACAATGACCAGATTCAAAAGCTGACAGAGTTTCTAACACCCAAATGGATTCGTTGAAAAATAAAATGATTCTCTGACTGGATTCATAAGATACGGGTTTTTAGGCACCCTGATCAAACACCCAAACAACAGTTACTGCCCGCACATAACATTATTCCACCCCACATACACTACAAATAGAAACAATACACATACAAAAAAAAATAGATCTACACTTTAAGGAGGTTAGTACCAATACAGATAGCAACCAAAAAATACATCATGAAAATCTGTGTAGTCTGCATGCAGCAACAAACAGGCTTCTGCATGGATTACGTGCAACTTTTGCGGGAATGGTCCCATGCATTTTGTGCAGACATTAAAACTGGGAAGTGTTTTTGGGCATGCCCAAATGAGAACCAACTGTGGAAAAAAAAATCACATTGGGAAATTTAAAAAACAGAAACATCAAAACCCCCTTAATAAAAACCTACAGCATTCTATAACAAATGAAAATAAAAAGAACTGGGCCAGATGGTTATCACTCCTGTGCAGAGTTGTCCTGGCAGACAGTACTGTAAGAATACAGAAATAAAAGTTGGTGGCCCAGAGGAAGACAGGAGCTCTAGTGCTGGGGAAACAGGTATAGACAAGGACATGCAAACCCCAAAGTTGCAAACTAGCAATACCACTGGAGACGGTAAACAAGGGGATGCCCCAAGAAATAGTGAAGATAAAATACCAGAAAATAATGGTGAAGGCACCATTGTTAGTACAAGTGCTGAAGAGAGTAAGGAGACAGAAAAACATGCACCAGTAGGGAATCCAGCCACGAAAAACCAAAGCAAACAGAAATCAAACCTATGTCTTAGGTATCTGCAGGCATGGAATATCTGGAAAAACAGATGGGACATGCAACTTTGACCATCCCAGAAAATGTCGTGCCCATATGACAACAGGAGAATACAACCTTTTTTCCTGTAAGTTTTTCCACCCTGAAATGTGTCACTCTTCAGTTCAGGAAAGACAGTGCTATAACTTATATTGTCAGGCACACCACCTAAAGGGAACAAGATGATACAGAACATCCAGACCATGGGAAAACCTGGATAACCACAACCACTCCAGAGAGGTTTTTAGAGCCAGTTAGGAAAAAAAGCTGGCAGGAAATGACAGAAATCGTACACCAACTCAGATCACTTCTGGAGCGGAATCACAGTCAATAGCCTCCACTCCAAAACAACAGATATTAGTGCCAAGAAAAAAGAGACCCCCTACACACCATCAATACAACGACATTTATCTTTGCAGATATACAGGGTCTAAAGCCATCAACGAATAACAAAATGCCTTTCATCCGTGGACTGCTTACAGAGTCAAACACAATGTTCGCAGTTTTCACAGAGACCCACATATAGGTTCACTCTGACAATGAAATATGGATCCCGGGTTATACCTATACAGATGTGACAGAGTGAACAGGCAAAAGGGGAGGGGGGAGGGGTTTGCCTGTACGTCACAGAGTCAATGATATGCTCGGAACTACTAAACATCTTAAATGATATTGTTGATGTTTTGGCAGTAAAGATCAAGAACCAAAACCTGGTCATTGTGGTTGTATACAAGCCTCCAGATGCAACTTCCCAACAATTCCAGAAGTAGCTTTTGAAAATATACCACTGTCTGGAAAATCTTCCAGCTCCTGCCCCTAAGACATCTAAAATGGAGGAATGTAGCAAATAATGCTGTAGCAGAGATAACCCCATGAAGTAGCTCAGATGAAAACTTGCACACACAAACGAGCTTTTAAATTTTCTGCACCAAATTCACCTTAAACCAGCAAATAATAAAGCCAACAAGATTGGAGAATACACTGGACCTCATCTTCACTAACAATGATGATCTAATATGAAACATTACTATATCAAAAACAATATACTTAGATCACAAAATAATAGAGGTTCAACACGTATGCGTGGGGCCCCTGACCAACAAAATGTGATCAGTCACGAGCGAGCCCTCACCAATTTCAACTTCAATAACAAAAACATACAGAGGAACCAAGTCAACCAGATCCTAAATGATATAAACTGGGAAGATATCCTAAGCAACACAGATCCAAACCTATGACTAGAAAAAATTAACTCTGTGGCACTCGAGGTATGCTCAAGGCATATTCCTTTAAGGAAAAGGAAGAGAAGATGTAAACTAGAAAGAGAGGCGCATCCTATACAGGTGAAGGTGAAGAATAACAGAGCGGCTAAAAGAGCCCAATATATTTGTAATACGAAGGAAGGCACTGGTCAGAGAAATAGCAAACATCAAACTTAAGCTAAAGGAATCTTACAGGAGTCAAGAAATGTGGGAAGAACTAAAAGCCATAAGTGAAATTGAAAGAAACCCAAAATATTTCTTTTCATATGCCAAATCTAAGTTTAAAACAACATTCAGTATTGGGCCCCTACTTATACAAGATGAGTCCTACACAGATGACAGCAAGGAAATGAGTGAGTTACTCAAGTCCCAATATGACTCAGTTTTTAGGAATCAAAGGCCTGAACAAATTTTTTATGAGTCAGATTCAGAATTTGGGGAATTCAAACCTATCTGATATTATCCTAATGCCAAATGGCTTCAAAAAAGGCAATAAATGACATGCCCATGCACTCTGCCCCAGGCCCAGACTCATGGAACTCTGTGGAACTGCAAGAAACCCCTATCATGTGCTTTTAACATTCTATGGAGAGGGAGCATGGATGCAGGGGTCATCCCACAGCTGCTAAAAACAACAGACATAGCCCCACGCCATGAAGGAGGCAGTAAAGCAATAGCAAAGAACTACAGACTGATAGCACTAACATCCCATATCATCAAAATCTTTGAAAGGTTTCTAAGAAGCAAGATCGCCACTCATCTAGATACCCATCATTTATACAACCCAGGGCAACATGGGTTTAGAGCAGGTTGCTCCTGCCTGTCCCAACTACTAGACCACTCTGACAAGGTCCTGGATGCTCTAAAAGACAAACAAAATGCAAAAGCCTTTGACAAGTGTGACCATGGTGTAATAGTGCACAAAATGCATGATAAAGGAATAACAGGAAAAGCTGGTAGATGGATCTATAATTTCCTAACAAATAAAACACAAAGAGTACTAGTAAACAGAGTAAAGACTGAGGCAACTACTGTGAAAAGCTCTGTTCCACAAGGCACAGTACTCACTCCCATCCTGTTCCTCATCCTCATATCTGGCATAGACAAGGATGTAAGCCACAGCACCATGTCTTCCTTTGCAGATGACACCCAAATGTGCATGACAGTGTCCTCCATTGAAGACACTGCAAGACTCCAGGCAGACATCAACCAAATTTTTAAATGGGCCACAAAAAACAATACAAATTTCAATGATGAGAAATTTCAATTACTCCAATATGGAAAACGTGAGGAAATTAAAACTATATCAGAGTATAAAACAAATTCCAACCACACAATAGAGCAAAAAACTAATGTAAAAGACCTGGGAGTGATAATGTCAGAGGATCTCACTTTCACAGAGCACAACACTATCAATCGCATCTGCTAGAAAAATGACAGGATGGATAATGAGAACCTGGAATATTGCAGCACACTAACAGCACCCTTCAAGGGATGTGAAATTGCTGACCTAGAAAATGTACAGAGAACCTTCATGGCACACATAAGTATGATAAAACACCTAAATTACTGGGAACATTTGAAGTTCCTTGACCTGTACTCTCTGGAATGCAGGTGGGAGTGATACTAGTGATTAGTACCAAATCTGCACATGAAAATCACTCCCTATGAAAGCAAAAGACTCTGCAGAAAATGCAACATCCCCCTTAATGAAAAGCAGGGGTGCCACTAGCATGATAAGAGACAACACATTAAGTGTCAGGGGCCCAAGACTGTTCAACTGCCTCCCAGCACACATAAGGGGGATTACCAATAGACCCCTGGCTGTCTTCAAGAAGGCTTTAGACAGGCACCTAAAGCCAGTACATGATCAGCCAGGTTGTGGTTTGTACGGTTTATGTGCAGCCAACAGTAACAGCTTTGATAATCATGCCTTGATCCATCATGAGACCTGGTCACAAACCGGGCCATAAGGGCGTTGACCCCCAACACCCCCTCCAGGTATACTCCAGGATATTAAGACGTAAAATAAACTATCCAAATGTGGTATTATTATATGGTGTACAGGAGGGCTCTGCTTAAACAGCAGATTAGGTTCCGCAGTTTGCTATTGCTGTTAAGCAAAAATTGCTTTAAATTAAAACAGCTTTTTTTTTCCTTTCAAATGCATATAAAAGTTTGATAACACATCTACACTAATATTAAATAAACAACAGAGTTAGGCTTAAAAAAATGTATATACAGTACACACATTATTTGCAATAAAATATTTTCATCATTAGCTTATAGTGAATAATGAACATATTTACTGTAGGAAGTTTCAATAAATAAAGAATGGGTATAACTGAAAATCACTGCATTGGCAAAACGCTGTAAGAGGAGCCTTCCCATATTTGCTAGTTGTGAATATTTTTTATCACAATATGTATGTTTTACATAATGAATAACACATAAATTACCTTTGTAAAGACCAAAGAAACTTTCGTTTCGAACAGTTTTCAGAGCACAGTCCCATGTTCCTGTGTACAGTGGCTTTTGACCTGGCTGGGGAGTGGGCTGAGTTTGCAATCGAACCTGCAAAACAAGATAGAACTCAGTAATATTGATATTAAAATAACCTTAATAATTATTCTAATCAAAACTAAGAGCTAAACCCACAAGGGTCATACAGACCTTTCATATAAGTACTGTACAGTATTGCCATTTGATAAAGTGTTAAGAGAGACTAAAACAGGAAATAAAGTACAAGTCAAAAAGAAATTACAAGACACATCAAATGTGTTTTAGAACTCTCCAACTCTGGTGCCTGGTGGTCGTCCTGGTTATTGCTGCTCGCAACTTGCTGCCCCATATACACATCACAACCTGACTGATCTGGCACACGGTAGAGGAAATTGTCAAGTTTACTCAGTATACCTCTCTCGACTTCTACACTTGTTCCAGCAATGTTTCTTATATCTTCTAGCAAGACGTTAAAAAGTCTCGGACTGCTTACATTGATACATGTTCTATTATTGTGCCCACATAAAAATACAGTACAATATATATGGGTGGAACATAGAGTCAATGCATTTGGCAGAGAGAGGCATTCACTGCTAGCCACGCACAACATTTATTGACCAAACGAGTACTGGTATTGCAACATTAAGTTTTACTGGAAAGAATTAATAGATGGTGCGTATGTCACCACTCTCCGTAATCCATCGCTGTGCTCTGCATACCAACTCATATTTCCCGAGAAAGCAGTAACCTGCAGCATCCTGACATATTTGGTGAATACATATATTAACTATTATAGTGCAATAATTTCTACTGTATAGAATTTAACTTATAAAATAAGCTTTGGGGAAAATGTTTTTTTTTTCGGATGGAATCAATTTTTATTTATAAACATCAATACAGTACAAGAGCAAGGTTACTGTGTGTTCTTGACTGATTTCCTATTCACCGTATTTCATGAAGTGTGCGTAGGAACAGAGGGAGGGGTGGGGGAATGTTTAGGGAAAGGAGTGTTTAGGGAAGAAAGTATGTGTAACTTACATTTCTGTGATGTGGTAACGTACATCTGATGTGATGATTTATGTACATAATGTGACATGTAGTGACTTACATGTCCATGACATGTGCATGTTTTAACATATATTTGACGTTTGGTTATGTACATGTGTGAGGTGTGGTGACACGTGTGGCATTTGGTTAATAGCTATATGGGTGTGACACGGTGAATTGCCTGTTTGTGAAGTGTGGCGACTTGCAAATCTACAACATGCAGTTATGTCTATTTGTATGACATAATGTACATTGAGTGCCATTAGTGGTGACTTACATGTGTGATGTGTTATGGCATACATGTCTGTTCACGTGTGTGAAGTGTGGTGACATTCATGTGTGAAGAGTAGTGACATGTGTGAACCGTAGTGTAGTGATATACGTGAACCGTAGTGTAGTGATATACGTGAACCGTAGTGTAGTGATATACGTGAACCGTAGTGTAGTGATATACGTGAACCGTAGTGTAGTGACATATGTGAAGTGTAGTTACATACATATGTGAAGTGTGGTAACATCCGTCAAAGCCCTTCATTTACATAACTAGACCCACCTTGAAGGGTCCAGATGGAAGGAAAGCAAGATTATATAGCGTCTGGGGAATGGGAATCATTCAAGGTTGATCCAAGGAAGGGGAAGATAAGTTCAATTCCTTATATCAAGAACGCTTCACCAGCATCACATTAGTCTCTCCATACAAACTTGAAGCTCGAATCCTACCGCAGTGTCCTAATTTATCTTTAAATTTATAATACATACCACTTTAGTATTGTTTGTAAATTTACATATACTGTTTTTCAATTCCACAGCAAGATCACTTATGTATATTATGAACAATAATTACGCCAGGACAGCCCTGGAATACACACGTGACATCCTCACCCAGAATCAGCGCCGGTTCAAAATTTGCCATTTCAACTCGAATGGCCTCTTCAAGGGGGGCTCCTTGGCGTGGTGAAGAGGCTCTTGGTCTGAGGAATTAGCCCTGTCGGTCTTCTTCCTCAGACCGAACCTAATTACCCCCCATTCTCCCCTCCCCTATCCCATCCTCCCCATCCTCCCCTTTTTCCATTCCTCCTCCTCCTCCTCACCCCTCCCTTTTGCCCTTCCTCTTTTTAGCCTTCGTGATTTCTCCCACAGGCGCGCTAGTTCCTAGGTAGGGGAAAGGACACCGGGGTCCATCCCATTCCGTTGAGGTTTCTTGGCGGTGGCGTAGTTTGCCGTGGAATCTGGATTGCCTAGGGATGTCCCGATCCCTCTCCGGTATCCCGGAGTAGCTTTGGGTGTCTTTTGGCGACGGGTGTATCTCTGGAAGCCACCTTTCGGATTCCGGGGGTGGTGGCTGATAGGAGGTATGCTTTGTGGCGGATATCCGGCCGCCCTCTCTTTTGTCCACCGAGGTAGCTCGGCAGATGTGAGGTTGCTATCCCAGATTGCTGGTTTACTGGCATGAAGGGTAGGGTATGGCACGGGTTCCATGCTGCATCTGCGCTACTAGGGTGTCGAGTCCTCTTGGGCGCGGAGGGAGATTTCTGGCCCTTTCATTCCTCCTAGGAACTATCCCTCCCCGGTCCCCCCTTTTTTTTTCTTTTTTTTGTTTTTATTTTTCTTTTCTTCTTCTTTTTTTTTTCTTAAAAAACAAAAAGAAAGAAGTAACCTAACCATGGCAGCCCTAGTCCATGAACCTAGTACCCCCGGGCCCCTTCTTGATACCGCACCCCGTTCTGACCCCGCCTCGTCTTTGGACCACTCTTCAGACATTCCTCATGCCTCTGTACCTATTGCCGGTGCTGTTTCCTCACCCGCTTCAGGTACTGAGGCCTCGACTGACTCCTTCGATTTATCAGACCTTCGCTCTCCTCTGACTATGCTTCGGCCTCTCCCTCTACGGTGCGGCAATTTTCAAATCGCCGACCCGTTCCACGTCGGACCAACTCTGGTCCCACGCCTAAACGTCAACGACAATTACCTGCTGATGATACTTCTCCACCTTCACCTTCTCGTTCTTCTCAGAAACGATTGACACGTCCTTCACTACCTTTCCACGCTCAGTTTCAGACTGAACAGTGGACTAAATTCTTCACTTTACGACCAACTTCCTCTACTGCCTATCTTTCTGACCATAGTATTGGCAAGGCACTCCTACGCCATGTTGGTAAAGATATTTCTTTTCATGCTCTTAAGAGCGGTACGCGCATCATTACCGTACAGAATGCTACCCAGGCTCGTGAGCTCTCTCGTCTTTCCCATATAGATACTGTTCCTGTCACCCTTGAAAAACATCATTCCCTCAATTCTTGTAGTGGTACCGTTATTCTGCCCCATACCATAGTTCAACAAAATTTCCAGACATGTGGCACCGACATTCTCGAACAGCTGGAACTCCAAGATCTCCCATCCTCAAGGTAGACACTTACGTTCTTCCTGCCCGTGGGCGGAGACGATACCTAGCAATGTGGCTCGTTTAACTTTTGACAGCCGAGAACTCCCATCCTCCGTTATATAGCAGGACATCGGTTACAAGTTCGAAAGGTGATCCCTACACCACAACAGTGTAGAAATTGCTGGCGATTTGGCCATCCAGCGAAATATTGCAGATCTATCGCCGAATGCCCAGTCTGTGTGCCGATGACCATTCTAATACGTCTTGCAATCGATCTCCCTCTTGCCTTAACTGTCATGAGGCTCACCCTTCGTACTCTCGCCGTTGTCAGGTCTATTTAAACGAGCGGGAATCCGTTACCTCAAAGAGACAGAAGGTCTCCCTTATGCCATGGCAGTTTCTCATCTCCGCCTCCAAGGGAGACTCCCACGTGTTTCTTATTCCCGTGTTTCAAAACGTCCCCCCACTTCTGGTATCCCATCTTCTACACCCACCTCTGTGGTTACCTCCCCATAATCACTCCTGTATCTAATCCTTTTGCTGTCCTCGGCTCAGACGTCCCTACTTCAACGCCTCAGTCTAATCTCGCTTCTTCGAGTTCTCTCTTACAAGCCTCAGTATCGACGAGACCTCGTACGACACCTCTTCCCAATCGTCCCTCTACTTCTCAAAAGTCAAAAAAAGGTCCGGTAACACCTCCTACCCATCTTCCACCTCCTCATTTTACCCTCCCTGTCTCTGTCCCTAGTTCTTCCCCTCTCACTGGCTCGGTTACAAGTGCAGAGGTTCACCCTCCTCCTCGTAATGTACCTTCCTCCCCTGTTCCCTCCAAGTTTCTTCCTCTTCTGCCACCTCCCAGGTTCCTGTCTCTTCTGTCCCCTGCCACGCTTCTCCAGTTCCCTCCACCCTTTCGCCCCCCCCTACTTGGTACAGTCCAATACAGTTCCAATCTTTACTCATCCTCCCCTACCATTCCCAATATTGTCTCCATACGACATCTCTGATTCCGAAACACTTGAAGCAATCTCTGAATATATTGCAGAGACCAAACCAGTCAATGGACACTGATCCACCTTCCGCTCTTTCTCTCTCCTCTGCTCCATCTGCGCAACTCCTTTCTTCACAGCGCACCGTTCCTTCGCTGCTTGAACATTTTCCACTACCTCCGCATGTGGACTTTTCTAACCCTTCTAGTCCGTAGGAACCTTACTGCGGATTTCAAGTATCTTTATCATTGCCAATCATGGCCTTTTTACAGTGGAATATACGCGGCCTCAGGGGTAATCGGGGTGAGCTTCAGATGTTACTCTCCCAGTTTTGCCCCTGTTGGTGTTTGCTTACAGGAACCAAAATTACACTCTGCTGTTATTTCTCACATCTCAGGCTATAATTTGTTGTATTCTTCAGATCCTTTTCCTGATGGGACCTTTAATGAAAGTGCCTTCTTCTCCGCACTGATATTCCGTACCATAACTATTTATTCATACTTCGCTGCATACACAGCAGCCCGTCCACTTAACATAGGTGGTATACGCTCTGTTCTTTTATCTTCCCTTCTCGGGCATTATCTATTCCGGATTTTGCCTTCCTTGTTTCGTCATTACCGCACCGATTCTGTTACTTGGTGTTTAATGCCCACCATTTCCTCTGGGGAGGGTCTCACTGTGATTCCCGTGGAATTCAGTTAGAGGCTTTTCTTGCACCCACCCCCTCCATGTTTTAAATACAGGTACTCACACCCATTTTGATCCTCGGACTCATACTCTCTCTTGCATCGATCTCTCAGTTTGCTCTTCCTCCGCCGCATTAGACTTTACTTGGTCTGTTCTCCCGACTACATGACAGTGATCATTTCCCAATCATTCTTTCTTCCCCTTCATATTCGCCCTCTTCGCACCCACGCTGGCAATTTAATCGGGCAAATTGGAACCTTTACTCACACCTGACTGTTTTTAAAGAGGTTCCTTCTTCGTCCTCCATCGATGAGCTTTTACACCTCTTCTCGTCCTCCGTTTTCACCGCAGCTTCTCATTCTATACCCAAACTTCGGGCAGGCATTCTCAGAAATGCGTGCCTTGGTGGTCTCTGCTTGTGGCTCGTGCAGTACGTTTGAAACGCGCTGCATGGGCAGGTACCGGTACAATAGAACCACAGAGCGACTCCTTGATTTTAAACAGAAGCGTGCGATCGCTCGCCGTGTCATCCGTGACGCTAAACGCACTTGCTGGCGAGATTATGTCTCCACCATCACCTCTGCTTCCTCTATGAGTGCAGTCTGAAAAAAGTACGAAAACTGAGTGGTAAATATTCTCCTGACCCGGCTCCTGTTCTGCGAGTTGCCGGTGTTGATATAGCAAACCCACTAGATGTTGCCAATGAAATTGGCAATCATCTGGTCCGTATTTCTCAGGGACTCAATCTATGCCCCTCATTTCTTTCCTCAAAGTCTGCCAGAGAGTTAGCACCCTTGGACTTTTCTTCTCTCAGAGAAGAACAGTATAATGTGCCTTTTACACTTCAAGAAACTGGAGGCAACACTCTCAGCTTGTCGATCATCGGCAGCTGGGCCGACGACATTCATATTCGTATGCTACAACATTTACATCAGTCAGCCCTTGCAGTCCTATTACGCCTTTACAATCTTATTTGGTCACAAGGAGTTCTTCCACAGCTGTGGAAATCCGCCATTGTTCTCCCTTTCCGCAAACCAGGCACTACGGGACATGAAACCTCCACTATCGTCCCATTGCTCTTACCAGTGCAGTTTGCAAAGTAATGGAACGTCTAGTAAATAGACGTTTAGTGTGGTATTTAGAGACACACAACAGTCTCTCCACTCGTCAATATGCTTTCGTAAGGGACGTTCTACCATAGACCCCTTACTGCGCTTGGATACGTTATGTTCGTAATGCCTTTGCGAATAACCACTCAGTTATTGCCATATTTTTTGACCTTGAGAAGGCATATGACACAACTTGGAGGTATAATATTTTAGCCCAAGTCCACTCCTTAGGCCTTCGAGGCAATCTACCATCCTTCCTTAGAACTTTTTAACTGACAGGCATTTCCGTGTTCGGTTAATAATGTGCTCTCCCCGGACTTTGTCCAAGCTGAAGGTGTCCCCCAGGGATGTGTTCTGAGCACAACACTTTTTCTCCTTGCTATTAATGATTTGGCCTCTAGTCTTCCATCAAATATTTGGTCATCACTCTATGTTGATGACTTCGCTATTGCTGTGCAGGCGCTGACTGTCACCTCCTTACAGTTTCTCTCCAGCATGCAGTCGACCGTGTTTCCAATTGGGCCACCACACATGGGTTTAAATTTTCCAGCACTAAAACCCACCAAATCACTTTCACTAGACGCTCTGTCATCTCTGATCATCCTTTGTACCTCTATGGCTCACGTATCCCTGAACGTGATACAGTCAAGTTTCTGGGCCTCCTCTTTGATCGTAGGTTATCCTGGAAACCTCACATTACCTCTCTGAAGGCAACTTGTCACAGCCGGCTGAACCTTCTTAAAACCCTTGCTCATCTTTCGTGGGAGCTGATCGTCGAACCCTCCTTCACCTACATTCCACCCTTATTTTATCGAAACTTGATTATGGTGACCAGATCTATTCAGCGGCATCTCCTGCTACTCTCTCTAGCCTTAACCCCATTCTTCACCAAGGATTACGTTTATGCCTTGGTGCTTTTCGCTCTTCCCCTGTCGAAAGCCTCTATGCAGAAGCGAACGTTCCATCCTTATCCGATCGCCGTGATGCCCATTGCCTGCGCTACTATGTACGCTCTCATGATCTCCGCTAATCCTTCATTTATAGAATGGTCACTGATATTAGTAGACATTCTTTATTTGTTCGCCGCCCCTGCTTACTCCGTCCCTTCTCTCTTCGCCTTCATTCGCTCTTGTCTTCTCTCAACTACCACCTTTCTATGTACATGTACATCTCACTTTTCCCTACCCCCTGGGAAGTTCCAGCTGTTCGAGTCTGTTCTTTCTCCCTCCTTGCTCGAAAGCCCAACTGTCTACGGTCGCTTCCCGCTCTCTTTTTCTTGACCACTTTCACTCTCATTCTCATGCCATTGCTGTGTACACAGATGGCTCTAAGTCTTCTGACGGCGTAGGATTCGCAGCAGTGTTTCCGGACAGCGTGTACAAGGGCATTTACTATCTTCAGCTAGTATTTTTACTGCTGAATTATATGCATCCTTACAGCACTTATCCGTATTGCATCTATGCCTGTGTCATCATTTGTGGTTGTCTCAGACTCCCTTAGTGCTTTACAGGCTATACAAAAATTTGATACACCTCACCCCTTAGTCCTCCGTATCCAACTTTGGCTACGCCGCATCTTTACTAAGCATAAAGATATTGTTTTTTTGTTGGGTCCCTGGTCATGTTGACGTACAGGGCAATGAACAGGCAGACACTGCTGCACGGTCAGCAGTACATGACCTACCAGTTTCTTATAGAGGTATTCCATGTACGGACTATTTTGCTGTAATATCTTCCACCTTCACACCCGTTGGCAACAACGTTGGTCTACTATGCTCGGCAACAAACTTCAGTCTATTAAACCGAGTATAGGTACTGGCCGTCTCTTATCACCAGTGTCGAGGTTGGGAGACTACTCTCTCCCGTCATTCGCATTGGCCATACTCGTCTTACTCATGGATATCTCATGGAGAGGCGTCTTGCTCCTCTCTGTGAGAATTGCCAAGCTCCATTTCAGTCAGCCACATTCTGTTGGACTGCCCACTTTATCAACGAGCACGCAGAATTTACCTCTGTCGTCGTCTTCGCCCCGCTGTTCTCTCTTTACCTTCCCTTCTCGCTGATGGACCCACCTTTCATCCGGACTCTCTCATTGACTTTTTGACAACGACTGACTTACTCCACAAATTTTGATACTTTCAGCCCTTTCTACTTGTATCTCTTGCTACCCTCTACCCCCGTACTATCCCCTGCCCCGCTGTTTTCTGTAACCTGCTGATCATCCCCCCTCCCTTCTGCCATCCAATTCCCTTGCTTCCTTCCCTACCCTGCAGCGCTGTATAGCCCTTGTGGCTTAGCGCTTCTTTTTGATTATAATAATAATCAACTCGAATGGAATGTGCTGCAACCTTTTCAATCGACACGGCCACATTTAGCAAGCTTTCGTCAAGTTCGTCAAGCTCTGCTTGTGTTTCATGCATTCATGTGGCAATTGAATAATGGTTGAGGCGCAGGAGCTCATGTTGTAAAACTATGTTGTCCTGACCTGTACTGGAAATTCTGTGGTTTATAATAATATTCATGGTGAATCGTTAAACCGTAAGGGTCATACCAGAACATTAGTAATAGTAAGTAATAAAGACTCACCCAAGGAAGAAGATGGCGTTCAGCAATCTTAACTTCTCTCTCAAAAAGTGAGAGATTAAGCGTTATCGGTCTATACCCTATTAATGTTTCTATTTCTTGTTATTAGTTTCCTGGCTCTTGGGTCATTGTTGTGCCTATCCTTGAAAACTAGATTGTGGGTGTCCTACCGACATTCCCTCAAGGTCATTCCTATCTCTGACCAATGAGAAAGAAGAGGTAATTTCTAACGCTCTCGTGGTACATTCGAGTCTAACTTCCAAATACTGTCTTACTCCCGATTACTGCCTTTCAGTCTCTCCTTCTCACTTATCAAGTCCACTCAGTATCTTGTACGCTGTTATCGTATTTCCCTGGGACTTATTTACTAATGTCTCCGTGTTCCGTTCTTTTAGCCTACTCTGCAAAATGTGTCTCATTACGAACCTCTGAAATTTTAGTTTCCTTATAAGCTTGATAAGGTGTGGGCCCCTCATTTTGCTGTATACTTTGACAGGTCTGATGTGCTGTCGAGTCTAGAATGGGTTCAATAAGGCTCCTGAATGCACTAGCTGGGGTTGAATTCCAGCAGCTATTTGTCTATCATTCCTAATCTATCAGTTATTTGGAAGTCGTTCTCGGTCTTCACCATTTTTCATTCGTTATTAAATAATTAAAAAAAAATAGAAGTATAGGACTAGCTTTTTTGATAAGTTGTTTATGTATTAATAGTGCCGTTTACAATGCTGACCCTTGTGGGAAATAAATTGCCACGTCTGCCCATCCTGATATATTCCTCCTAACCATCACTTGGTATTCTGCGATCCACTGTACCACAATTCGTTATTCGTCTGCTCTTCTCGTTTACGGATCAGTCTCTGGTGTATAAAAATGCTTTATTAAAACCCAAGGAATATGCAGGTCAATCCATCCCTTTTTTCCTGCTTTGTTCGAGCTAACAGCTTGGAGGTAATTGTGTCTCAGACAAAATGCAGAGACGGTAAGAGTGGGGAGTAAATAAAAATAAGGGCAAAAACAAATAAAAAAAAAAATCATCCCAAATGAGACTAAAAACAATAGTTCTTACTTCAACTCTCGACCATAACTACTTTTTTTTGTAGTAAATCGAAGCAAAAGTAGCAACAAAAGTTTAAATTTTATTAATAAAATTCCAATTGCTGCTTGTGCCTTTATCAACAACTTGTCGGTATTTCCATGTATATACTACTGTCACATGGTTTTGCAAAAAGTATTACGAGTTATGTTCCAGCTGTTGCTTGGTCCATTTGAACACCAGGAAAAAAAATAAGGACCCACGAAAGGTATGCGAGTACCTATGAGGTACTAGTACGCACCTTCATAGTATCTAGTGGATGTCCCACCACCACCGTACAAGCACCCCCAAATCCACCCGCCAGAAAGTCTTTGATACCGGAAAACTGTTTTTTCCGGCATGGTCTCCACTATATATGTTAGGTCAACACGAGATAAATATGAGCCTGGTGACTATTTAGTCTGTCTCTATGCCTTAATAGATTAGCTGGCTGAGCCAGCCTGGTCACCTCCACTAACTCCATACAGGTGAGAGTAGAATCACCGGCCGGCCGCCTCAGCTGGTACAGTTGCCAGCTACCATCTTCAGTCTCACTTTCATTGTTAAGATTCTCCATGCTACATTACAAATTTTCTTAATGCTACTCGTTTATATTAAATAAGTCTTCTGATAGGATTTTAAGTTACGATACAGTCTGGAATGGTATTAACAAAATTGTAAAAAAAAAAAAAAAAAAAAAAAAAGACGATGTTGTGCACCCAAGCTTACCCGCAAGCATAAGATTTAAATAAAGAATTGGAACAATGTTACAACCTAATATCTACATTTTAGAAAGCCCGATGAGAGATATAAGCGTGTCCAATTTATGTTAAATAGCATATACCTTATACACTGAGTATGAACTAGACGAGGCTATCGCCAGGGCAAGGCCACCGCTCAAGAGAAGGAGGGTTTATTATCTCTGACATCACTGATTATCCATGTTAGAATTACACAACACGAGTTACATTATAAATCAGTTGTCGTCGTGAATTATACCGATATCCAAACTACGTAATTTTACCCCACACCTCACTGACTAGACACCTATTGGAAAAAGACGTGTGCAACACACGGGCACCTTTATTGTGAAGACGTTCAACCAGCAACTCTATCAATAATACTGCAAACGGGGGAAGATGAAGTTCAGGTGATCAGTCCCCAGCCTACAGTGAACACCTAGAAAGGTAGTGTTACATCTAAAAGGGTGGTTTTTACACCTAGAAAGGTATTCAGTCCAAGTCTTCGTGAATTTAAAGATGCTCTTAGATGGAGACTTGTATACTAGCCAGGAGAGGCAAAGACAACGTCCCAGGTGGGGCGGAGCCCATTACTGGAAGTTGTTCATTTTATTAGTCGTGAGGGGACCGCTAAACCCGTTAGGGTGATACAATTCCTGGCCCAGTTCAAGGAATTGGAGCACAGGTACAATTCCTTAGATCAAGAGCCACTCACCGGAATAAATAAACTTCCCTTGAAGGGCTAGTGAAAGCAGGTCATGCTAAAAGGTTAAGCAAGTGTCCATTTTTAGGAGAATTCTCTGGAGCATCTATTTTAGACTCTTTTAAAACTGTTTGACTGAACACCTTTCCAGGCTGAGGGGTTGGTCACATATTACTTCTCCATTTCCACCGTCTCCAACAGATTTCATCAAGACTGATCACCTTACACTGCTTCATGTCCTTCACCTTCTGCAGTATTATCCCTCTGTATTAAATTCAAGTTAGATACACATCATTATTATTTAGTGGAAACGCAAAAACCCGTAGGGGTCATTCAACACCTGAGACATGGGAAGACATCAGATTCGATCCAAGGAAAGGAAGGGAAGGGAAGGGCAAGTCCAATTCCTTGGCTCAAGGACTCCTCACCAGCATCAAGCAACCTCCCTTGACACAGCATAAATCACAAGATTTCATGAAGATTTTGGTGTCCAAGCAAAAACATTTGGCAATAACGGTTTCCATACTGTTTGTTTATTTTAATCGGCTAATAAAAATTTCTATATTATTTGTTTCTTTTACTTGCCCTTTCAACCGTACAAAGAAACAAAGGTCACTTCTCGGCCCCTAAAATAAAAATAATAATAACGCTGCTATAAAAGTCTCCTAGCCTCCATCCCCTTTCCAACAAGATAATCACCACAAGTCCCCCCCCCAGCATAGAAATTCTGGTGCCACACCTGAGGCGAGGTCTACGACCCACTGTGACCTCGGTGCTCCTCTAATGCTGCCACAGACAGGATGAGCTACAGGTGCACAATAAAGTAGCAGCTCTGGAGGGGGGAACAAAGCAACACTCCATTACACATTAAGGAGACAAATAATTAGAACGTAAAATTAAACATAAAAAAGGCACAATACCGTGACTGGAACGATACACAAATAACCTGCACATAGAAGAGAGGAGCTTACGACGGCGCTTCGGTCCCCTTGGACCATTTACAAAGTCACACTTACCAATCCACCCCTTTAAACCCTTTGGGTACTTAAAATACAAATTACTACTGTTGGTGTTTGCAGTGTGTTAACTCAGCCATCAGGTTGGTTGATGTGACAACTGGCGAATATAGTGGTCCAGTTTCATCTTGAGAAATTCTTGAGAATTAGAACGTAAAATAACCTACGAGATCTGGTCTGAAAGTGGCTAATAATGCCAAGACACCACTGACATACGTAACCTGACATGGTCTCTCACACCATTCAGTAGGTCACCGTAATTTGTTCGCCCAGCAAGAACGTTTTATCTCAATATAACCTAACCAGAAATTTGCTGCAAACTGTAAAGATGTTTATGGGAGTTAAGAGGATACGTCGAGGAAAAGGAGGGGAGGGGTCTATTCCCAGTTGCAGAGATTCAAGCCTTCATTTCACTAAGTTAAAATACTACAGAAAATAACACGATACACACACCTCCCATGGTGTGTCCAGTGTTGCAATGCTACCCGTAACTGCAGCGAGGCTATCTCTTATAAGTTATCACCGTAGACACCACTTCTGACTGATGGCTATACCTGCTCTTAGTGAAGTCAGCCAGTTATGGTCTGACTGGTTCTTCCTCTCAATGCAGTCAGTCATAGCCTGACTGATGACTGTAATTTCTTATTCTCAGTGCAGTCGCGTCATGATTGATAGCTGCAGGTACCTTCTCTCAGTGCAGTCATGTCCCGATTGATTTCTACAAATTACTTCTTTCAATGAAGTCAGTCATGCCCTAACTGAAGACTACAAGAGTTTGCTCTCAATACGGTCAGTCATGTCCTGACTGATGGATACAAGTTCCTGCTCTCAGTGACTTTCCTTGTTCTGCTGTATCACAATGATTCAGGACGAACTGAAATGTCAAGGTTTCTTCTTTAATGTGTTGGTTCCTAAGTGTATGTTAACTGTAAGGTCATGTATACATGACGACACATATGCAAAGTCATGTGTAGAATAAGGGAAATATACATAGTACATATATAAAGTGTGCAGGAGACTTGCACAAGGCTATGTGTACCAGACTAAATTAACTTGATACCCGCACAAGCCATGTGTACATGAAACCCACAAAGTCATGTGTAGTATGGGGGAGACCCACACAAGCTTGTGTGGACACGAGACACATACAAGGCCATGTGTAGTGTGAATGAAAATTACAAAAGGTCATGTCTCGATGACACACAAGGACATGTGCAATAGGCAAGGTGAGACTCACAGAAGGCCATGCTGTACCTGTGACCGATTTCTAGTTTTTTTTTTCTACCCTCTCTCTCAGCCTGGCTTCCTTGTTCTTTGCCTGGTTAACCAGGCTGTTTCTTATATTAGGTTAGGTAAGATTCGTCAAGAAACAGGTTGTTTCCTAACGCGAATCTTAGTCATATGATGACCAGCTATTGGAGCTCTTTGTCATCTGACCGAGGCCTTCACTGGCTTACCAATCCACCCCTTTAAAACCTTTGGGTACTTAAAATACAAATTACTACTGTGGTGTTTGCAGTCTGTTAACTCATCCATCAGGTTGGTTGATGTGACAACTGGCGAATATAGTGGTCCAGTTTCATCGTGAGAAATTCTACGCTTCTTGCCGCAATATTTCTGATATTTTACTCTTAGACCACAGATGTCGACAGTGTTCTCTAATTATGATAATGCTACCCTGCTTTCACTGGGTATATTCTACACCTCCATATCCCCCTCACTCCTCTCATACCCGAATTGTCATGACAGTATCCTCCATCGAAGTCTGCAAGATTCCAAGCAGACATCAACCAAATCTTTAAAGGGGCCGCATAAACAATATGAAGTTCAATGAGAAATTTTAATTACTCAGATATGGAAAACTTGAGGAAATTAAAACTTTATCAGGGTATAAAACATTCTTACCACACATTAGAGTGAAAAACTAATGTGAAAGGCCTGGGAGTGATAATGCCAGAGGTTCTCACCTTCAAAGACCACAACAATGTATCTACCTCATCTGCTAGAAAAACGATTAAAGGGTGGATAACGAGAACCTTCAAAACTAGGGACGCCAAACCCATGATGGTCTCTTGAAACGTCTTGTTCTCACTAGGCTGGAATACTGCTGTACACTGACTGCCCCCTTCAAGGCAAGTGAAATTGCTGACTTGGAGAACGTACAGAGAACTTTCACGGCACACATAAGTACGATAAAGCACCTAAATTACTGGGAACGGTTGAAGTCCCTTGATTTGTATTCAATGGAATGCAGGCAAGAAAGATACATGATAATATACAATTGGAAAATCCTAGAGGGATTAATACCAAAACCTACACACGAAAATCACTCCCTATGTAAGCAAAAGACTCAGCAGGTGATGCAACATTACCCCAATGAAAAGCAGGGGTGCCACGAGTACACCAAGAGACAACACAATAAGTGTCAAGGCCCCAAAACTGTTCAACTGCCTCCCAAGATACATAAGGGGTGGATTACCCATAGAACCTGTCTGTCTTCAAGAAGGTGCTGGACAGACACCTAAAGTCAGTACCTGATCAGCCAGGCTGTGGTTCATAATTCGGTTTACACGAAGCCAGCAGTAACAGCCTGATTGATCAGACCCTGATCCACCACGAAGCCTGGTCCCCAGACCGGGCCACTGGGGCGTTGATCCCCGAAACCCTCTCCAGGTAAAAATTCAGGTAGTGTTCAGATTTGGACTCTACTGCTAAAATATCTTTCATGTACAGTATGCTAGATATAACTAGTTATTTCTCCATCCTCCATTCTAGGGTACATTTCAGATTCTTAAGGCATTTCTAGCTGATATCTCTACTACTCTGAAATGAGCTGTGAGCACAGAATATGAGATGCGAGAGCACAAGTGGAAGTGATTTGAGTAGTACTGTCATTGGCACGATTTCGTTTTTGTAGATTGTCATTATCCACCTAGTTATTCTTCTGGCTTTGTTCTATTGGCCTTGTGTTCTCTAATAGGTCATCAAACATTATTCTCAGGTCTTTTCCATGTTTCTTTCATTCTACATGATGGTCTTCCTTTATTTCGTATGCTGTGATTTTTCTGAGCTCTTCATTCTTTCCATATTTTAACAATTGGAATTTCTCACCACTGAATGTTGTTCTTTTCTTTTGCCCACTGGAAAATTTCAACAATATCTGTAATTTTTCTGTTTACTGAGGCGGCTTCATGCTTATTTTGGTTGTGTCTGCAAAGGATACAAGGCTGTGGCTAGAGTTCTTTGTGTGTCTGCTAATGAGGATGAAAAAACAGTCAAGGTACCTTGAGGTACTCACTTTTTTACTTTTTCTACAGTAGATTTTGTTCTGTTTACCATTTCACTTTGTATTGTTTGTTAGAAATCTGAATATCCATTTCCCTACTTTTCCTGTTAAAACTATTGACTTTATTTTATGTTTTATCACTCCAAGGTCACATTTTTCAATGCCTTTGCAAAGTAAGTGTACACCACCTTCCTTGCTATTCAAAACAAAGGCCTTGAAATGAAGTTAACCTATAATATAATGGTGTCCACAATGTTGTGAGAGTTCCCTTAAATCAAATCAAGCATCCAATTAACATTTAAGAGCTTTTGTAGCTGATGATAGACAAGGGAGAAAAAGGTGCACTGAAGAAAAGTGAAAGACTAACTAGGTGAAATGATCAAGGAGTCTATTACTGGTGTAGTAAGAGATTTACCAACTGGTTGCTATTCCAGTAGTTCATGAAACCTTAACAAAGAAAAAGTTTACAGTGTAAAATACTTGTACACATATTAACATCCACAAGTTATAATTAACCTTCAAATATAAAAAAATATATATCAAACTAATAAGCACAGGATAAAAAAATACATGTATGTATAAAACCACAGTTTAACAGAGCTCAATTTGTTGGATTTCAAAAAAGACAAAATCCGATGGGTAAAAGATTTCATTATTACTGCTACTTCAGAGTGGCCAGTAAACAATTACTCATTTTGTTTTTGCCAGTGCACATTCAGTAGTAGTCATTCACTCTCTGTTTACCCTATATTTACAGTGTTTATACTGTACTAAAAGATAATGATAAAACTTAATTTCTACAAAATATGGTTTACAATTTGCTGGCTTTATAATACATTCTGATTAAGCATGGTCTCTGAAGATATTGTTGGTGTCAAGAGAAAGCACATAATCTGTTAGTCAGAAACTTGAACTGATAAAGAAGTTGGAGTCTTACGTACCAGTGATCTGCATGTGTCAAGAATAGGGTGCTCATGGCTTGATTGGTAGTGTCCTCAGTTCACACACTAAGAGTCTGATATAGATTCCTGGCATGGGTGAAAAGGTGGGCATGTTTCCTTACACCTGCTGCCACTGCCCACCTAGCAGTAAGTAGGTAACCTGGGTGTTTTCTGACTGTTGTGGGTTGCAGCCTGGGAAGAACATTAAACTAAGTTGCCCAAAATGCTCTGCATTACCATGGGCTTTCTACATGGCATGCCAATGATGTCAACTAGAGCTGTATCAGTTGTATCGTATACGTTTAGAAATAAAGATTAGTGGACCCCCGCATAACGATTACCTCCGAATGCGACCAATTATGTAAGTGTATTTATGTAAGTGCATTTGTACGTGTATGTTTGGGGGTCTGAAATGGACTAATCTATTTCACAATATTTCTTATGGGAACAAATTCGGTCAGTACTGGCACCTGAACATACTTCTGGAGTGAAAAAATATCGTTACCCGGGGGTCCACTGTATTGTTATTTTATTATCATTATATCAATGCATGAAGGACACACAACATTTGATCTAAAGTTTAATGTATCTACTATCAGAAGAGGTTCATCAGTTGGTGATAAGAATATGAAAATCTGCAAGCTAAAAATCTTAAAGAATCAGTGTAAAAATGGCATGAATAAACAGAGAAGTGGAGGGGACTACTCAAACCATGGTCCGTGTTATTAATGGTCTGAATGTTTTTCATTTTTCTAGCCAGTATTTCTTTTATTTTCATTCTTGAGAGCGTCTGGAACCTTTGAGAAGTTTCACTGTTGTTCATCTTCATCTGTAGAGGGAGTGTCTCTAACTTTCATCTTCACTTTTTTTCTTAATGATATGTATCAGGAAGAGGAATTACCAATATATCCCTGGCTGTCTTCAAGTGGGAACTGGACAGATATCTAATGTTAGATATCACGGCTGTGGAGTCAGCACATAAAACTTTTGACTCCAACTCCTTTAATTATATTTTACCAACTCCAACTCTGACTCCAGTAACTCAAGAAATGCTTCAACTCCGACTCCACAGCCCTGGTTTATATGATGGATTGTGTGTGGCCAGCAGTAACAGCCTGGTTAATCACAACCTAATCCATTAGGAAGCCTGGTCAAGGATTGGGCCGAAGGGACATTGACCCCCAGAACAGCCTCCAGGAAGAATACATCTGGTGCCATTGAGCTCACCCTCTCAAGAAAATACAAAAATTTGTTACTTGTACTATCTTTGCATCACATTTTCAGTCATGACTTATTTGATTGCAGTTAATGTATTTACTGGTGAAGTGGAATTTGTTAAATATACTGACATGACAGGTTGCTAGATGTCCTCTGTACCAAGATACTGTGGAGCTGATGAGTCAGACAGTACAGTGGACCCTCGGCTAACGAAAGCATTGCATAATGTTAAATCCGCCCAACGAAGCATTTGAGCGTAAAAAATTTTGGCCTGGCTAATGATGAAAAACTCGCCCAACGTGATTCGTTGCAAACCTGTCCATCCAGCCTGAGCGCCTCAGCTGCCCTGCTGTCATTGTTTACAAGCCAGGGTGGCCAGTTTCATGCATACATTCGATACATTTTGTATTATTCCATTGTTTATAGTGCTTGTAACTGCTAAATAAGCCACCATGGGCCCAAAGAAAGCTTCTAGTGCCAACCCTGTGGTAAAAAGGGCGAGAAATACTATCGAAATACTATTGTACCATGGTCAGCTGCTGCTGCACCACTGTCAGCTGTTGTTGCACCATCGTCAGCTGTACTACTCGAAGATGTGGAGAAACAATTAACCCCAGAGGGTTAGCCACCCAGGATAACCCAAGAAAGTCAGTGTGTCATCAAGAACTGTCTAACTTATTTCCATTGGGGTCCTTAATCTTGTCCCCCAGGATGCGACCCACACCAGTCGACTAACACTCGGGTAAACAGGAAAAAAATGACTGGAACTAGTGCTCATATTGGTGAATTTAAGGCCAGCAAAGGTTGGTTTGAGAGATTTAAGAATTGTAGTGGTATACGCAGTGTGATAAGGCATGGCGAAGCTGAAAAATTCCAACCCCAACAAGTGTTCAATTGTGACGAAACAGGCCTGTTCTGGAAGAAAATGCCAAACAGGACCTACATTACTCAGGAGGAAAAGGCACTCCCAGGACACAAGCCTATGAAAGACAGGCTAACTTTCTTGTTTTGTTGTAATGCTAGTGGGGATTGCAAAGTGAAGCATTTACACATGTATCACTCTGAAAATCCCAGAATGTTCAAGAAAAACAGTGTCTCATCACTCATCAATACTCTTCAATAAATGTGTCATTTTAACATTTATTTATATAGTTATTGTGTATGTCTCATTGTTTTCCTTGTAGGGAAATATGTATTTCATGAAAAAAAAATTTTTTTTAATACTTTTGGGTGTCTGGAATGGGTTAATTGGATTTCCATATTTTCTTATGGGGAAAATTAATTCGGCTAACAATAATTTCGTCTAACAATGAGCTCTTAGAAACGGATTAATATTGTTAGCCGAGGGTCCACTGTATACATTTATTATAATGGTATTTGTCTGGCATAGCAACACCACAGTACAGTGGACCCCCGGTTAACGATATTTTTTCACTCCAGAAGTATGTTCAGGTGCCAGTACTGACCGAATTTGTTCCCATAAGAAATATTGTGAAGTAGATTAGTCCATTTCAGACCCCCAAACATACACGTACAAACGCACTTACATAAATACACTTATATAATTGGTCACATTCGGAGGTAATCGTTATGCGGGGGTCCACTGTACTTTGATACAGAGGACATCTATAACTTTATTGCTGTACCACTAGTTATAAGGGTCTTGAGAGAGACCTGCCTTGCATGGGCCAGTAGGACACCTGTGGTGTTCTCTCTAATTTATATGATCTGTCTCCTATGCCACCATTTCCAAATCCATCACCTCACTTCAGGTCCCAGTATAAAGGTCCCATTCTCATGCTTCACCTTCACTTTGATCAAGATAATGAAGCTGAACACATTTCAAAGACTGAGGGACTGACCACTTTAAAAAGTACTGCTTGAAGGTTGAGGGATTGATCACTTTACCTCTGTGTCTCCACTGCTTTTGCTGTCTCCAATATTTGTTACCTTTGTATTTAATTAAAGAGGCCAGCAGAGCAGGCATAGCATTTCAACAATAAAGATGCCCAAATGTTGTATGTGTGTCTTACTTAGCTATAATAGAGTATACTATTTAGGCACAGATGGATATCATATAGTCTAAGAAAATCACAGAAGTGTCCAATATTTTAAAACATAATGCAAATCATAAAAACAATGAATGGTAGCAAAATGAATTCCGGGGTAGTTAGAATACAAATAGGCACAAATGATTGTATAATGAATTATTAAAATTTTTTAGTTTATACAGTGCTAAAAAAAGTAAGCTAGAAGATACAGGTTGCCCTGCAGATTTGCTTTAGGCAAAATCACTGTAATGTGATTTTCTGTTTCCACTAAAATTTCTGTGTATGAGGCTAAAGTTTAAAGGAATATGCAAGTAAAGAAGCACTGCAAAAATTATAAATGATAAAGTAGCAACAATAAAATACCTAAAATTAATAAAGTTCAAAATGTTGCCAACAACCTGTGTTCAGTCTACTGCCTAAAATTTTTGAAAGAGTAGGAAAGTGAAACCAACATGATACTAGGGTTAGTAAGCAATCTGAAACACCCACTGTATTAAATCTGGCATCAAAACCCCTTTTCTCATACAATACAGTTACTGTGTAAAGGAATGGAATTATCTAGATGTATCAAAGCAAGTAGCAATATCAACAAATACCAAACTAAAGTTAAAGAACACCAAGCTGGTGAAGCTGCAGAAATGAAGAAGAATGACTTTACTAAATATATACTACAATACTGCACTACAAGTACAATAAGCAATGTCAAGTGAAGATTTGTTGAATAATAATTTATTCAGCTACAGGTACACAAAATACAGTTACATAAATAGTCATTTCATAGCAGCAAAATGTGCGGGTTACCTAGGATAACCACCCCCCCCCCAAAAAAAATATCAAAGTGACTTAATTCCACCGGAGTCCTTGATACTTGTGTCCCAGGCTTTATTAACCCTTCAGGGTTGGTGCCGTACTAATACGTCTTACAAGCCAGGACTGGCCGTACTAGTACGCGTAAATTCTAGTGCCTTCAAATCTAGAGAGAGAAAGCTGGTAGGCCTACATATGAAAGAATGGGTCTGCGTGGACAGTGTGCGCGTAAAAAAAAAAAAATCGTGCAGCACACAGTGCATAATAATAAAAAAAAAACCAGACTGTGTTTTTGGTTTAAAACAGTGACTTTGCAGTGTATTTTGTATGGTATTTATGTTGATTTTCATTTTCTTGGTCTCATTTGATGGGAAACGAAGATATATAAAGAAATAGAGAATTATTGTATGGTTTCACAATGACAATTACCTTGAAAAAAAACCGTGCTCAGTAGCAAAAAAGTTAAATTTTTGCCGATGTTCAAGATAAACAAATCACGGGCCACGCGCCAATACATGTCAACTGGCGAGTCTAACTATTTCTTTTATAAGTGACTCAATTATTTATAACATTTTTTACAATGATGCGTAGTACACCATACAGTAAATCTTCTATTTTTTGTGAGACGAAAAATTCAAAATGAAAGCAAAAAGTACTGTAAGAGGGGCCTGGAGACGGATTGGATGAACAATAAAATGTACTTTGGTGCCAGGAATGTCTGTCTTGTATATTCTGGACCATCTTTTGACATTGGCATCTTTTGAAAATTTGTGTGAAATTGGCTCAAATTTGCCAAATTTTGACTGCTTTATTGGTAGTTGAAATTATTAATGGGCGGTTTCTTGTGCTCATTCAATAAACAAATGGATCTCTAGCGAAATAGCTATGATTTTAGTAGACCGGAAACATTAGAATTGTCAAAACTAGGCTCAAAGTGGTGAAATCACTGATGCTTAGAATATAGTAGAAACTGCTTAACTTCGCGAAAGAAGCAAAATTTCCGTAATTTATCCATCAAAATTATTACTTTTTTGGGTCATTACGGTCAGAAAAAGATTCTCTTATCATTTCATAAGAAAAAAAAAAAAAAAATTATCCAAAAATATTTTGACCCTGAAATGATTTGGGAGAGGGCTTCTCAACCCTTAAAGGTTAATACATACTGTTACAACTACTTGAAGTTAAATATATTACAATAATCCATGTTTAATTTACATTCAAAACATGTTTCAGGTGTTTTTTAATACATGCCATCGAGATAAGTGCACTGTGTTAACTCTAAAAATAGTTGAAATACTGAGCGCTTAAACCTGCCTGAAACATAATCGGCAAGAGTTTAAATAATTACCACGTACAAAACTATAACCAATGTTACAAAAGTACCAATTGTGGACCTTGTTGCATATGAAACCTTAGTTCCAAGAACTTAATTTGTAACAACTTAATTTTATAATGTAGTATGCACATGTGTTTTTTGAGTTACTATAGCTACTTCAATTATTTTTTGGATTTCCAACATCAAATACTATACCAGCATTTGTGTAATCCTAAGCAACAAGTTCTGCACCTGTATTACCTACAAGGTTTATAAGTAGTTTGTAAACTAATCTCTCTCTTTCTCTCTCTCTACTCTCTCACTCAGTCACTCACACACACACACACAACACACACCCACACAGACTATTAGCGTCATTGAAAGGCGGGGCCAGACTGTCCTCCATCGTACTCATGCAACCACAATTAGGCCGAGTGTGCGCACACGACACACACACACCCACAAACACATACACACACACACACACACACACACACACACACTACACACACACACCCACACACACCACACACACACATGCACACACAAAAGTATGCAGACATATACAGCCAAACACTGTATCTACATTATTTCTACTGGGATATCATCAACAATGTAGGTTTGTGTTAATATGTCTGGTATCAAAATGTAAACTAACGTTTGTAAAACCAAAATCATAAGTAACATTGATTGTACTAATAGTTAATATTAGTTCAAGGTCAAGTTTTTTCATTAATGTAATTCCCAATATTAATTAGTTTATGAAGAAATACTTTTTTGTAAATGCAACTTAACCTAACCCTATTTATTATTATAAAAGGGGAAAGCACTAAACCATATATTTAACAGTGCCTGTGAGTGCATATGGAAGTATTCAGGGTCCATTCAGGAATTTGGAGCACAGATTCCAATTCCCTAGATCAAGAGCCCGCTCACCAGCATCAAGGAACCACCCTTGAGGGTTAACCTATACCTAGATTCCTATACCTAGTTATGCTAGATGTTAATTTTATTCTGCCTACCAAAGAAAGATAAAAGAGATAAGATTATTTTTTATTTAATTAGGATTTTTAACCCAGGAGGGAAAGCCACCATGATGACCCAAGCAAAGTCAGTGTGTCATCGAGACTGTCTTATTTTCCACTGTGGTCCCTGTAATCTTGTCCCCCAGGATTGCGAACCCATGACAGTCACCTCGCACTCAGGTACCTACTTATTGCCCAGGTGAACAGGACAGCAGTGTAATGAACATGCCCAAAACCACTCACCTTGCGGGGATCAAACCACGTACACTCGGAAGAGGCGAGTGCATGCAACCTAGCATAAGTATAGGTATGATCAAAAACCCGAGTCCTACACCAAAATAAAACCAGCATCCATCAGCGTTACATTTACCTTGATAGTAGCTAGAGGAATCCAGCGCCACCAGCACATCCCCCAAACCCCCCGCAATAAAGTTCCTTGGCTGGGCTGAACGGCAGCATACCTAACCTGCTAGCAGATACACCTAGAATAAACCCCCTCACTACTAAACCCGGCTGATATGAACTACCAGCTATCTCTACCTAGCCAAGCTAGCTACAAACCCACTGATCCACTCACAACAAGTCTCTCCGCTCTACATTGTTACCCAGTCCCACCACCAGGCCACCACCTCTAATATAAACCTTTGCCACATTATAACTCATCCCTACAAGGAGTGGCCACCAGGCTAGCCAAGAGCTCTTGATGTAAGGAATTGGATCATAGATCTTGAAATAGAAGTTCACGCACGGAGTACAGGTTATATGCATGTTTGTTTATGAGCTGCTGGCCAGCTTGGCAACACAATATAACAGTGGGTCCCTACAACTCACGATGATGATGATAATAATAATAATAATAATAAATAATATAATAATAATAATAATAATAAAATAAGAATAATAATGAGAAGAAGAAGAAGAAGAAGAAGAAGAAGAAGAAGAATTATTATATTATTATAATCAAGGGGAAGCGCTAAACCCGGAGATTATACAGCGCCTGGGGGGGGATGTGGAAGGCATTCAGGCTTAATTCGGGAACTGGAGCACAGATCCAATTCCCTAAATCAAGAGCCCCTCACCAACATCAAGGAACCTTCCTTGAGGGAGAAGAAGAAGAAAAAGAATTATTATTTCGACTCTGGGAGATATGAGAGAGGTATCTCTATATGTCATAAGCCTAGCCCCTCTACCTCAGTGCACATAAAAGGGTGGCCATGAATTACTCACGCAGCACACACTTCTAAACAGTTCATTACTTAATAATAATAATAATAATAATATATTTACTTCAAGTTACAAGTATCTTCACCAGGTGATGGATATGTGGGGCAAGCGGGCCTCCATCAGTAACAGCCTGGTTGACCAGGCAGGCACCAGACGATCCTGGCCGATGGCCGGTGGAAAATTTGTGTGGACTGCCTCCAAGTGAGTCGCCTACCCTGGCAAACTCTGTTGACACTGAGCTCTGAGGTGGGTACCTCAGCCTCACAAGTGGCTTATAGGACAGATTTTCACAAATGATTGATGTTGCAAGAAAACTCGCCTGCATGCACGTATAAAGGACTAACTACTTGGTGTTGCAGCATATATCCTGATCTTCAACTTCCCTAAGCTTAGCCTTAGCCCCTTGACTTCCCCTCAGAAACCACGTGCAACCGGGAGCCCTAATTCCTGCAATATTCAATCGTTATTAGTGTCCTGCCTGCACCTCAGAAATTCCTATATCCAAGAGGTATGTATCCCCTAGTATAACTATGCAGACACAGACACTAGCTTCCAGACTGCCCTGAGACACTGGTACTTACTGGGCATGCACTGCCTGTTGCACACCGGGCCCACAGATCAAACTCACAATTCTCCCCAGACACTGGCCAGAAATCTATGAGATAAAGTGGAGGTCTTGTCTTACTGTATGGGCCTGATGGAGGTCATCTATGGTACATCGAGGTGCCTCTACCAGATTTCCCCAGGTCTCAAATGTGAAGACATGTGGGGGACGCCATCTGCTGATCACAGCACGTCTTGTCCAGTTGGTGTCTGTCTTAAGAAGAACGAGCTGGTCTCTCTTCCAGACCCTCGTCTCTTCGTTCAAACTAGGCTGCCAGTTCTCCTTAGCTAACTTATCCTAGTGTTTGCCTACATTATCGGCCTATTTCTACCTATGTTAAGGTCTTAGGTCTACATTATTATTATCTACAGTTGCCTCAATGATCCTAATATTAGTGTACTACCAGTAAAACTACCTACTCCTTCCCTGAAGGGTAAATCTATAAATTAAATAAGCTTACAACAATCCATGCCAACTAGAGAATGCTTTGTTTGGTGGGATATAAGGCCACCCACCAGCCTTCCCCTTATGGGGCCATGCGGATCTGTCCTGGGAACTTTTAAAAAAAAAAATAAGTTTCCCCACCGGGCTCAAGATAGATAAACTC